>NDGN011455681.1:0-16969 GCA_002564285.1 Tympanoctomys barrerae
TTGAACCTGAAATTCTGACATTCCAAAAGGCTAACAGATCCCCAAATTGCTAACTGCTCCTTATTGAGCAAATTAACTCTTCCTTGAGGTAGGTCTTGGGGTCCTCAGATACTGAGTTTAGTCTGTCACTGAACTAATCTCATTAGTTAATAAATCTCTAGACATGTGGGTGAACACACTACTGTGAGGGAAAATAACACAATGCAACAGATCCAGATGCTCTGGGACTCCAGATGCTAAAATCCTCACATCGGGGGCCTAAGTGCTCGCTTGTTAAGCGCAGGGACCAGGATTTGATGCCTGCACCACATGTAGTGTCGGCCCTGCCCTGGGTGTGCCAAGCTGCCACCGAGACTGGGTGTGGTGATGCACACCTGTAATCCCAGAGCTCGGGAGGCTGAAAACAGGAGGATCACTACGAGTCTGATCTAGTCGTGAGACCCTGAACACTCCGTAGACCCTCCCTAAAATACAGAAAAAAAGATTACATATATATATATAATTCCATTTATATATATATAAAAAATAATATATATATTTTTAAAAGAAAAATATTTAAAAGGGAAATGTTTGAAGTTAGTATCCCAAGGACCGTTATGAAATTGTTTTTGCAGAAAAGATAAATGTGTGTATATTTATGTATGTGTTTCAGTGTAATGCAAAACAGTTAATAATCATTTTGCTTGTGCTATTTTAACTCTTATCACATTTTTCTTCATTTTCCAAATTGCCTGCAATAAACATATGATATTTAATACTTGGGGGGGGAATCAATACTACTTAAAAAATACTCTTGCCCTTAGTTTTTTTTTTTATTGCACATTCTAATCACTTGGTAAATTGCAGAGGAAGTCTAATTACATCTTGTCTGAAAGATAAAAGACAAATATGTGTGTTGCTAGTTCCAAAAAAAGGGTTTTGCTTTCTATCCTAAGGCAAATAGTGCTTTAAATTTCAGCAAAACTTGTGAGAGGCTGGCAAAGACTTACTTCTGGTTGCTGCTTCAGGACAATCCCCCTGCTATCAAAAGCAAGAGGAGCTGCAGCGATGTGCTATCCACAGCCATCAAGCTACATAAGAAGAGACACACAGGGTGAGGGTGGGGGATTTAGGCAAAAATAAAGAAACAGACACACAATCCAAAGAAATCAGCCTCCAGTCTGACTAGCAAGTTTAGAAAAACAGGCCTTAGACAGAAGTGTGAGGTTCCTGCCGGAAGCATCCACAGCCCACAAGGGGAGCAGGAAAACTGCTAATTAGGTGGTGCCAAACCCACGGAGTGGAGAATGCAGCTCAAAAGAAGTGCATTTCTAGAAAGCAGAACTATTTTGAAAGGGGAGAGGGGTCTTTAAAAGCAGATTATGGGAGAGTTCATAGTACTAAGCAGGGATGAAAATACCAACTGGAAGAGCAATCTGGAGGGACAGTGACTCAGTCAGTCCCCCAGCGTGGCAGTACTTACTTAAACAGGGCTGAGCCTCTGGTTAAATAAAACAGGAATAGCAGGCTAAAGGTTTAGTAACAGTTTTCTTAACAACCTAATATATGAAAATAAAGTATATCAACTCTGTAAAAATACTTACCTCCAAAGTACTCAACCAGAGTACTGGTATCACAACCAGAACAGCACGGTGGAACACCACTTTCCAATACCATTTTATCCATCACCAGCTCTACTGCCTTTGTCTACTAACTTATGAATTAGAGCAAATCACTAACTTTCCCCAAGTTTAGGCTCTCAGTTTGGAAAACAGACATGATTCTACTTGCCTCCCAGCTGTTGTGAAGATAAAGTAAGACATGGATCTAGTGCCTAGCACCATGTCCCTGCAGATGCTTTGGAAATGTGCCTTCCACTCCTATCCTACCTAGTTAAGTAACTCTTATCACACAGGGACATACACACACACACGCACAGCCTATGCCTTCTCCAGATGATGAAGCCTAGGAAAATAGCCTTGTCTGGCTCTGGATACAAAATAAAGGTTAATAATCCAAATATATTAAAGTGAAAACTGGGAGTTATGTTTCACTTCAGATTTCATTTAAAAACAAATTACAAAATAGTAGATGAAAAAGGAAACTTCATATTCATGATGTGGCTAACCAGCAATAAAGACAAAAGTTGCCTTTTCTTGTCACACTAAAAGTGAAAACAAACAAGACATGGAGGAAGCAGAGGGAAAGCTAATGTAAATTTCATTTCAGGGATGAGAAAAAGAGTCAACATGATATATTTCATGGACTCAGGGATACCCAAACCCCAGAACCCCGAGAACACAGTCCCACACACTTGAGTGGAGTTCCAAGAACATCTGCCTACTGAGGAATAGATACAACTCTGGGTTTCTTAACCAAAGAAGATTCCAATATTTAAATAAAAATAAAAAACAAGAACTTTAAAAATATTTCTTTTTAGTACAGATCTCATACTTCACCAGCTTTATGCCAAAGATGATCATAGATCATCCTTGGTTCAATAATCTGGTGAAGTATAATGAATGAGAAGATAGATTCCTTCATTATTTTATGTGGTATATGTGAATCTTTTTAAAATTTATTTAGTACAGGGTCTACAGAGTCTCACTACACAGATCTGACTCCTAGTGATCTTCCTGCTTTCAGCCTCCCAAGCACTGGGATTACAGGTGCGCACCATCACGCCCAGTCACTCACTATCTCAGTGTTCCCCAAGGGCAATGACCAGCACAGCACTCTGGGAATAGAACCCCAGTCACTGCACCTGCCTAAGCAAGTACTTTAGTCTGCTGAGCTATCTGGCTGGCCCGTGTCCTTGGTTTTTGCTTCTGAATTTCCCTTAAGTCTGAGGCAAATGAGCTCCTTCTAAAGAAGAAGTATGGTAATGCTATGCTACCAAGAATAGGGAACGAGAAATGGTATATTTGGTTTTAGAATAGGCAGAAAAAAAGAAGAAAAAATGTTGATGGGCATAAGCTGGGCTAACGGAAAAGCAAGTTTTTATTTCCATATGAGTTTAAAGTTTTGAAAACTGACTAGACTATATTTCAACTTTTAAAAACTTGAAAGTAAAAAAAATCTATCAGTCTACTAGAGATTGCATCAAAGGAAGACACTTGACAGAAGAGATCTGAAGACATGACAGATAAAAATGTAAAATACCTTGCATTTGTACCTCAGAGATTATAGCACTCCTCTAACTTTAAAGTATATATGAATCCCAGGACCTCTTGTTAAAATGCATATTCTGGTTCAGGAGGTCTAGGGGTTGGGGGCTGAGATTCTACAAGTGATGCCCCTGAGTTGGTGGAAAGAAGGTGAGTGTTGAATGCTAACAGAAGGGCCAGGTGATTTGAGTTGGTGACTGTTGGTTTACCACACTAGGATTAGGGGCATACCCCAAGGTCGTTTTCTTATTTGACTCAGATCAGCTTGCCCTAAGCAACTGCAAGCTCAAATTAAGCAACAAACTATTGTGAGGCACAAAGAACAAAGAATCACAGCAACACAGCCATCAGTGAAAACATGCACAAGAAGGACCCGAGTGGGAGACAGAACCAGACTTAAAACCTGCATCACCTGCTCTGAGGCAAGTGTTTTGTGCTTGAGTATATTGCTACTTAAGGAGATGTGAAGAACAAACCATTTTTATTTCCAAGCATGTTGCCAAAATTTATTTCCAAAATGCATTTACCTTCCTGTGCCAATGCATATATCACACTGCAAATGTACTTTCTGGGGTGACTAAAGCACTTGTATTTCCTGAGGGCAGTCGGAGGTCAGTGTGATTGCTGTAGTACTCTCTGATGACACAGCGAGCAATCACAGCACTTGGTGCACTCAGAGTCCACACGAGGATACTGTCAAAGTGGAAAGTGACAGGTAGACCATGACAAATGCCCAGCAGCAGAGACAGGATAGAACAATGTGAGCTACAATAAGCACAGCAGGCTTTGTGGAAGAGAAGCATGTGCTCTGAGGTGTGCTCAAGAGGAGAATGGGGGTTTAGGTAGCCTTGACGAAATAGCCAATGCTGAGCAAAATCCCAGAGAGGAAACCTGAAGCTCAAATCACTGTGCGCTGTGATCATATAGTATTGAGCACATATTTAATACCTAGAACAAGGCAATGTTATGGGCTAGGACACTGAGGACTACTCCACCAGTGACAGGCCAGCTTGATAACCAGAGTCAACAGACAACCTAAGGAAGGACTGTGTTCTCCATTCCACCTGAGATAATGTAACCACATGAAAAATTTTAGCTTGGCAGTAGCAGAAAGAATGAAATCGGGTAGTCCATGGAGTGGACTAGGAAAATACTGAAAGCATAGGGATCTATCAGAATCACCTCAAAAACTTATTTTTTGAGTTCAAAACTTATTTTGGATTCATTTAATTAAATGAAATCTTTAGATTAAGTGCCTGCTGGCAAGCGCAGGGTCCTGAGTTCAATCCCCAGTACTGCAAAAATAAATAAATAAAAATAAAAAATTAGATGAAATCTTAAACAAAATTTGTCTATCTACAATAAAAGCAGACCAGAAAAGCAGAGCTGTGTTAGGTCTGGGAGTGATGGAGCCCCAAGCTGTACTGGTATGTGTGAACCTGCTGGCTGCTCTGTTCTTCTGAAAGGAGGTCACTGTACTGTGACCACATCTCTGTTGGGATGCAGAAGCGAGAGATGCAAAGCACACCTTCCCAACATGGATGCAGGGGAGAACAGTCACCTATAGCTGCTACAGTAGACCAGAGCCAGGCCCCAGCTTCCAGGCCAGTGCACTTTCATCTACACCATGCTATCTCTGCTTGCTACTACTTGACAAAACATGCCAAAGAGAAAAAACAAAATCTAATATGTCTCTTAGCAATTTAGAAACTTCTCCCTGGATTCCTCTTATCTTCTAACACTAATATCTTAAAAAGAGCATTTAGTCTAAAAAACCTAGTTCTACTTCCATTGTTGAATCTTATCTCTAAGCAATTAGTTGATTGAAAAGTAATTTGTTCTCCAAAGTTCCAGAGTTCCTACTGTCATTCCAAAGCCCTTCACAGTAACACTCCTCAGTATTTTAACAACACCATCACAAGATCTAAGTCAAAAAAGAACTTCCATTAGGTATAAACAAGTGGCTCAGGTGGTACACTTCATTTTTATACAGAATAAAGAGATGGGCAACAGTAAAAATGAAAACCATAACATGAAATTTTAAAATATACATGAAATATTTTTGGATTTTCAGTAAAGTATATGAAAGGTTCATTAAGACACAAAGACACTATAAGAGAGGAAATCAACGTGGGTAACAGTATTTTCAAAAAATATTTTTGAATTTTTAAGAAGAATCATTTCTGAAATCACAGAGTTTAGAGTTCTCTTTAGATTCTCTGGGAAGCATCTCACCAGGACTGAAGGATTTCCTTCCTTGCCCTCCCTCCCTCCATCCTTTTTCTTTCTCCTTCTCTCTTTCCTTCCCTTTTTCTTTCCTTCTCCCCCTTCCTCCCTCCCTTTATTAAATTGATAAAAAGTACAATTACTTAAAACTACAGATGATGAGTCTTTTATTAACCTCCATGCTCTACTAAAGTAAATATTCTATTAAAAATAACATTAAAATGTATTCTGTATTATGACCAATTAGTGAGAACTAGTACAGTATTTATGGAGTATTTATAAGCAATTACTTGTAATTATAATAATAGCAATGATGTAATGAGTATTTCCAATGTGTCAGCATTGAATACTTTCACGATCAACAACTCTGAGAGGTATATATTACTATCCCCATTGATACAGGAAGGGCCAGGGCTACACTGTCATACATCCTGATCATGATTCTAGCATACTGAAAAGATACATAGTCACATACTCATACACATGTGTACTGCATGGTGCAGGTATGGTGACTGTTGTGGGCCAGGACTGTCTGAAACCAGATTGTGAGATGAAGATTTTGGTGCATAAATTTTATTGGTGAGGGCTCTTGGGCTCCACACTTTCAGGGAAGTGTGCAAAGTAAGACAAGGCAATGGGAGAAGTTGGGCAGTGGTACAGTCATAACAAAAGCCTCAGCAGACCCTTCAGGTCCTACACACCATCCTGAAGCGGGACAAGGGCTTTGTAAAATGCTTGTTCTCCTGGGGCAGATGACATAGCCACAGGGGAGGCAGTTATCTTTAGCTGAACACTGGGGACAGTCTGTAAAAGGAGGGACCCAGCTATGAGCTTTCAGCTGTCAACGCCTCCAGAATCCAGGGAAAGATACTTTAGTCTAGGAAGGGCAAGGGATCCAAGTGGTACATTACAACTCTACTGCAGCAACTAAGCCAAGAATATGGTTCTGAGTACCTCCTTAAGGATCAGTAAGCAGCAGATCATGGAGCTCTAATGCCAGAGAGATCAAAGACATAAGATTGGAAAGAGAGAACAACTTCAACCATTGTTGTGATTTCATGTAGAACGTGAGGAATTATCTCACTCCATTTTCAGTCTCACTCTCTCCTTGTCTGTGTCTCTTTTATCTCTTTTTTCTGTTTCACGTTCTCTATCCTACACACATACTAACATGACTCCAAATAAAACAGGAAAACTCTGATAGCAAAAGGGCAACAGACTAGAGTAAGGTGAAATATTACAAACAGATATTTATTATTGAAGTAGAAATTACCACTTCTGAATAGTCCTATGAATAATAATCTAGCTGTCCTCTAAATGAAAAAGTGTCTCACTGGGTAAATAAAACTTGTTAGTGGTTCTGTATCTTCAATCATCTTTTAATCCTTAATATTTTCTTCTATATACCATTTTCCAAATCATACTAAAATATATAATTGCTCAAGATGGTACTTGTCCAAAACAAATAGCACTAATACTATATTGATTGTGGAAAATTCTTTTATATTTTTCCATTTTTTAAGGAGAATGATCAAAATGTTTTAAGGTTTAAGATAAAAATATTTATTATTTATTGTTATCTATTTCCCTGTTATGTAGAAGCTTTTTAAAAAGCCAGAAAGTCACCAACAGGCAAGAATGGCTTATTAAGGCATAAATTTTAAATAAATCCCCAAGGGATAATGAACCCAGCTTATATTATGGAAAAATGTGGAAGAGTCATTAATTCATATTACACTGCCTTACTATGCTATCAACTAATGCAAAAATAAATCCTCTAGTTCATTCTCATTTTAACATGAGCAACAAGATATTAGTGAAACAGCTAGGGCTCAAAGTTAATAATAAACCTGAATCAAGAATGATTTCCAAAGTACCCAAACAACAAAAGGCAGTGGAGAGTGAAAGTTCAACAGCAGCAGGACATTATCTGATTAAACATCCGCTGTCATTGTCCTCCACCAAAATGCCCTACAAATTGCTGATTCTCAGTCTACAACCTTTATGCTGAGACTGATTTGTACCAAAAGTTAGTGGCTCAGCATTTCCTCACCTCTTTCTTTTTAAAATCCCACATTAAAGAAAGGCCTAGCTAAATATAATTTATTTGAGTCTGCTGGAATATTGTTCAACACTGTGTCACCCTGGAAACTTACCCATGGTTTCTATATTCCAATAGGAGTTTCTCCACCCAACCCTCCTCTTGCAGAATTCTGTGCCCTGACCACAGAGTACAAGGGCGGTCTTGAGTGATATTTCCAATTGGATGTTTTTACAAGGCAACTCCAAAGCTAGCAAAAACTTAATATATGTTGCTTTGTTTGCATAATGGTACTTGAAACACAGCTAGAATCTGAGTAGAAAGCAGCCACCTAATACTGCTGCATCCTATACTTCACTGCACCCATGGTTAGATGCCACCTGTGGGAGATACCACCACCAGGCCAACAACAGTGGGGAAAGCTGAATTCCATCATACATTTTGTGTTCACAGCGTACAACAGTTTCCTAACCAGTTCACCTCGCTTACACTGTTGATCTGCCCAGGGTATCCAGGCAAGGCACACACAGGGCAAACCATTAGCATATGCCAAACAGTGTCCCTACACAGGTCCCATCCCTTATCTATAACAAGCTGCTTCACTGTCAGTTCCAGAAACAAATGTCAAAGCTCTTGGGCTTTGGAGTATTATATAAACATGTCTCTATTAACCTAAATATATGAGTAAGACAGACAGAGACACAGAGACAGAAAAAAAGAAAGACAGAGGAAGGAAAAAGGGTGTGTGTGTGTGTGTGTGTGTGTGTGTGTGAATATTCCTTATTTTTTTGCACAGAAAAGAGTAGAAATTCCTTTTGTTCCTAGTAGCTTTCGGGATGAGTGAATCATGTTTTGTACATGCATCCTGATGAATTACAGCCCACTGATTTCACAGTAAAGACTGACCATTCTGTAAATTTTAGAAAGGGATTAATTGTCCTGGAGACCACCTACAACTTGAGTGCATGTGCCGTCATTCTAAGTTACACTAGCTCAGCACTTCCATAAATTCATTTCCTATACATAAAATCCACATCAGATTGCAATGTAATTGACCAAGTCAAAAATAACATCTGCTTAAAAGTGTTGGTTTTGAAATCACTGGAGATGGTCTTTTATTTTAACTAGAATATTTACAGGTGGTTTGATTCTCTTCCAATCCAGCAGTACAGTGGTGGAACCATTATACAGAAATAAATAATAGCAAGCCAAAAGCCACGTTAAAATTATTTTTTTAACAAAGCATTAACCAAGTGTTCAAGTATAAAAGTACAATCTGTTTGTTGAATTTAGAGTGATTAACTCTAAGTAAATACCATTAGTGTAAACTGGTTAATTGAATTCTATTTTAAGACACAGAGATAATCTCACAGTCCAATAAAGATTTGGAATAAGATAAAACAATGATACAGTGAAAAGGTCAGAGTTTCAAGAGATCAGGGTGCTGGTTCCAACTGTTAGTAAAGTACTTAATTTTGCTTGAAGTTAATTTTTCTTTTCCTTTAAATGTTCATGGAAAGATAATAATGAAGTTGACTATTGAGAGTAAAATGAGAAGATTTTGTAATTTTCCAGTCTTAAAGAAAAAAAGTCATTAAGCTAATTAAGACCACAGTAATCAAATAAAATTAACTCAAAATAGCACTATTGTGAGTATTATTTGAATTTAAAATTTTTACCCATGGCATTCCCTCAAAGAAGGCTCTGAGTACTGAAATTTCCAAAGCCCAACTTGGATGGACTTGCTCTAAACAGTGCAGCCTCTGTTACACAGACCCCCTCACCATGTTCTGGGTGGACCATGGGGAACACCCCACTGAAGAATGCAAGACCTGGCTCAGTCTCCCTCAGCAATGCTTAAGCGCTCTGCGAGGAAATTGAGAAACTGACAAGAAACATGATTAATACAGAGAAAGACTGTATTGTGGAAAGCAAAGCACCTTAACTAATTTCTCTAAGTGTTGCAAATAAAATGGAAAACAGCACTGGCTTTTGACTCTCCAAGATTTTAGAGTTTATGCTGTTTATTAGATGCTGTTTTAAATTACATTTTATCAAACTTGAAAGAGCCACCACATTTGTCCCTATGCTACTTCCTAATCTATTATGCCAAGAAATAACACCAACATCTACAGACACAAATGAAACAGCAGATAATGTAATAATGCACATTGATGCATTGGATTGTGTTTTCACTATATGAACAAATAATATTGAAGGCTTAAGTACAAAATTTATATTTTTAAATTTATATTTTCAAAAATATTTCTAGCTATTGCTTGTGTTAGGGTTTGTACCTCAAATGTTCCCCGAAGTCTCACACGCTAAAGGCTTGGAGGCCAGACTGCAGGAAGGAGGACCTGGTGAAGCCCAGCCCACCCTTCCTCTCCGCTTTCAGAGAGACAAGTGGATTTGCTCCACTCTGTGCTTCCCGCCATGTTGCTTTTCCCGCTCTACAGGCCCAAATTTACAGGGCCAAGTGTCTAGGGGCTGAAACCTTGAGCCAAAACAAGACTTTTTTCCTTGGAAACTGAATTTCTCAGGTATTTTATCACAGTAGTGGCAAGATGTCCTGCACAGTTTGTTACCCCCATGTCAATATTTCTATTCCTAGTTCCTTTCTTTATCTCTACCTTGTACTTCCCAGCTGCCTGGTGGACATTTCTAGTACTTATGTCTCAAAGTGTTTCCCTCTCCACCAATAAATCTGCTTCTCTCCTAAATCTAAAGATATCATTAGTCACCCCAACCAGAAGCCAAAGTATCCCAAGTCCTAACATTTTCCCACTTTCCATCAACTCCCAAATCCAGAATATTCTAGCTTCTTCAAATTTCCCTCTCTGTTCTACACTGTTTCTAGCCAAATTCTAGCCATCTTCTCTGTTCCCCAGATCAATCCCAAACAATTCTTCCCTTTCAGTCTTTTGTTTTCCTCCACTTCATTCACTGCTCACTCCATGGTGACACAACTAAAATGCAGATTAATCTGCAAGTCAGCAGTGACTTGCAGATTAAGCTCCCTCAGTGCTTCCTGTCTCCCCCCACCCCCACAACACATGGTATATGGTTCAACAGCCTATGACAATTTACTAGTTTCACATCTGGATTTCACAGCCTAACCCACTCTTCTTGCCTGTGGTGTCCTCCTCCATTCCACCTTACTCTTCACCTGACTGATTTCTAATCATCTTTCAAGAGTCATTGCATGGGCCAGCTCCTCCAGGAAACCTGATGTAACACACAGTCTTCGAGTTCCCAGACTGCACTAGACACCTGTGCCATACTTTAATGTACCCTCAGTAGACTTACATCATACTACAATTGGTTATATCTGATTATAGGTCTGTCTCTTGCATTTTTAAAAGACTTACTACCTTTACCTCTGAAGAGCCTAGCAAAATTTATTGAACTGAAATAAAAATAACTGAATGGGGGAAAATAGATTAGGGGATATAAGAGTATTTTGGAGGGTTAAACATACTTAACAATAATGTGATAGTAATTATTTTTTAACTTATGAAAAATATTTCATGTTTATAAAATGCTTTGAGTCATATTATTTGATTCATAAAAGCAGATATTGATGTTGACAGGATAAATATATAAGAATTTTCTTGAAAAATTACTGATTTTTTAAGGTCCTCAGATATCAAAATTCCATTTCAAATAAATTTTGCTTTGGTCAAAATGTTAGGTTGATTTCCTTTGTAACTGCTAAAAAAAAATGCCCCAAAATAAAAACTCTAAATTCTTTACAGAGAATTTTAAGTAACCTGTTCCCTATTCACTCTTTGGAGGGTAGATTTTGGAAGCTAAATTAGACTTTTGTAAAGATAAGTAAAAAACAAATTCAATCTCACCTTCAGAACGTCCATAGGCTGAGAGTCTCCCAAATGTATCCCTGGCTTCAGAGGCAGACCTTTCCTCAGGACGACACTGAAGGCTGACAGCAGCTTTGGTCAAAGTCTTCAGCAGACAAGGGTAAACTATTACAAAGGTTCCTAAAAGGAAAAAAAAAAAAAAAAACTCACCTATAACAGGGGATTTGTAAATAGTTAATTCAATTAAGCTGACATTTCCTTTTCCTATCCTACTAAAACTGACAATGAGAACTTAATACATATGAAATCCCATGACTAATTTTAACCAAGTGCTTTTGTACTTAAGTCTATCAATAAGCCTAAGAAAGTTTAAGTAATTTGCAGACAACAGTTAATGAAAAAAAGTAACAAAATTCTAATTACACTTCAATGTAGGAGAGAAGACTGAATTATCACTAAATAACAGGAAATAACCATGCACACAAATCAAAAAGAAAAAGAGGCACTTGATCTTAATTCTACACTAATACGTTGTGGGAATACACCATGTCTTACAATCACATCAACACACAGTCTGTGTCTGGAAAGAATCTAACACAGCCTGAAAGAACAATGAAGAACTTAGTATTTGATCAAGGTGGGCGATGTCAGAGAGAAACTCAGCAACACAAGTATATCTTAGAGGTGGCTTTGAAGGCAGCAAGAAAAGAAGGCAACTGGGAATAAAGTGCTAGCTGAACAAACCAGCGTAGGGGAAAAAAAGGTATAATGTTAAGGTAAAACTGCACACAATGAAAGCTTAACTAAACAGAAGCCAACAAGCAGAAGAGTGTGTTTACGTAATACCTTACCTTTATGAGAAAGGGTGCATTCAATAAAAAGACTATGCAGATAAACTCTGTTAAACCAGAACTTGAGGTCAGTCTGCAGAAAGTGCAGAAACCTGGTGTTCAAGACCCGACTCCACCACTAACAATATGACCTTGAGCTTGCTAAGTACTCCCCAACTCTGCTTGCACATTAGCAGTATGGGCTGAGGTTTTTTTTTAAAAAATTGATGGCTGGATCTCATCCAAAACAAATAAATCCATAGCCAAGTATACAACAGATCTCAGGTAGGATGGCACCCAAGTATCAGCAGTTTATCAAAAGGAAGTCAGAGACGGTGTTTTTTTTCTTGATGATTCCTCCAACCTTCTTTACACTTCTAGCACCTGATAACTCATTTGACATAAAATAAATACAATTGAATCCTAACCTGGGATTAGTAAGGCCCAAAACTTAAAATAATAATAATAATAATAATAATAATAATAATGCAAGTTAAATTAATCATGTTCAAAATTTTTAAATCTTATAAAATAGTGTCCAGGTTTTCAGGAGGGAATTGAGGATGGAGAGATTCAGTCATGTAGGCAAGGTTCAAACAAAGTAGCAATAGTAGGCAAGAGTCCAGTGTGGGAAGAACAAAACCAAGTCAGAAGCTGGGGTCAGAACAATCTGTTTCAGCAAGGACTGGCAGAATCAAAACATAGAGCCACATCACGGTGATGGTGATGGTCTTGGCTGATGGTGCTCTTGGCTCTCTGGGCAGAAAAAAAGCACAACTTCAGGGTTCCTATCCCTTAAACAACAAAAAAGGTAATGACATTCTGGGAAGCTAAATCACTGATCATTTTGTATGAGTTAGTGTTCCAAGAAGTGCTTTAATCCTCAAAAGAACTTTGAGCGGGTGAGCAGGTGTGGTGCTGCAACCTTAAAATCCCAGAACTCTGGGAAGCTAAAGCAGAAGGATCACAAGTTCAAGCCCATTTTGTGCAATTCAGCAAGACCTGTTCTCAACCAATAAGTTCTGGAAAGTGAAGAGCCGGTACCAAAAACATATTCTTTAACCTAGATACTGTCATTATTCCCACTTCATAGTAAGGAAATTAAGGCCAAGAGAGATTAATCTTGTCTCCAAACCATGCTCCTAGGTTTTAACAAAGCAGGTCTGCCCTGATCACGCACTGCCTCGTGGGAGCACAGCTACTTAGCAGGTTCGAAGCAAAGCCACTTTGCCCTCCCTCCGTCTTCTTTATATCAACACACCGAAAAGTGGAAGCGAAAGAATTCAAAGTCTTGCTTATGCTTTTGGATTTTGTCTGAGTAAATAACTAATTTTTGATGTTTGACAGAAGGCTGACATTTTATGGAATGATTTTCACTTTTCCCTACACACATACTTCCCAGAAGTTAAATGCTAAAATTTAATTATACTATTTTGGAGAATTTAGCTCAGATAGCCATCAGACAAGTCATCACTGACTCAGTTCATCTAATATTTGAATTGAAAGACCAAGTGAAATCCCCAGAATATCAGTTACAAGTGCTTTGGACACATTTTTCCAAACTCTGTTGCATTCAATCTTCAATCATCTTAAAGAATTATTCCTGTTACAGTCTGCTGCTCCATTATACTTGCATTAGGTACATTATTTGCTTTTTTCAGTACTATTTTACAGGCTACAATTTCTTATTTACAAATACTTCATATATGAGATTATCTTATTTAAGAAGCATTTCTACTTCAAAAACTAATAAAAGCATTTCTATTTCTAACACTTCAGGCATGTCCTAATTATACCATGCCAGAATTACCTTGGCAGCTCATTCTAATACTAATGTAAAAAGGTGGGTTTAAATACACCTCTAGGAAAACATACAAGAGTGGTAATATGAATAAAAGCATAATCTGACATTCAAAAATCATTATCATTTTTGTACAAAAACAACATACACTGAGAGACAAATTAGGGAAACCACGCCTTTCACATTAGCATCCAAAAATAAAAAATAAATACTTAGGAATCTATCTCACAAAGGAAGTAAAAGATTTACACAATGAAAATTACATTATGCTGAGAAAGGAAATCAAAGTGGACTGAGAAAGTGGAATGATATTCCTTGCTCCTGGATAGGAAGAACCACATTTTGGCCATACTCCCAAAAGTGTTTTACAAATTCCACAAAATCTTGATTAAAATATCATTAGTATATATCACAAACCTAGAGAAAAATTCCTAAAATTCATCTGAAACCAGAAGAGACCTAGAATAGCAAAAGCAATCCTGGGCAACAAAAGAAAGGCCAAAAGCATGATAATTCCTGACCTGAAATTATACTATAAAGCTACTATGATAAAATCAGCATGATACAGATTTTATCAGCATAAAGACAGACCTGAGGATCATTAAAACAGAAGATAAAGACAAAACTACAAACACATTCAGCCACCTTATCTTTGATAAAGGGGCCAAACAATTTATTGGAAGAAAGACAGCCTCTCCAATAAATAGTGCTGGAAGAACTGGCTTTCCACATGTGGAAGGCTAAAATTAGACACATGTTTATCATGATGAACCAAACTACAGCCAAAATGAATAAAATATTTCAACATTAGAAACATTACATCTTCTGGAGGAAAACGTAGATAGAAATCTTAAAGATATATGGATAGGCAGAGAATTCTGAACAAAAACCCAACTGCACAGGAAATACTTCAAAGAATCAACAACTAGGATCTCATCTTTCCGAAACATTGCTGCACTTCAAAAGAAATCTCCAACAAAGTAAAAAGAAAACCCACAAACTGGGAAAAATTATAGCCAATTGTCCTTCTGACAAAGGCCTTCTCTCTAAAGCATATAAAGAATTGAAAAAAAAAAAAAATCAGGCCTTCCAAATTCAATGACCCAATCCAAAAATGGACATCTGAGATGAATATACACTTCTCAGAAGGAAAAATACAAACAGTAAGTAAATATATGAAAAAATGTTCAACATCATTAGTCATTTGAGGAATGTAAATTGAAACAACAATAAGATTACATCTCACCCCAAAAAGAATGGCTATCATCAAGAAGTCGGCCAAAACAAATGCTGGAGGAGCTGTGGGGAAGAAATAACCCTTTTTCATTGTTGATGCGAGTGTAGACTGCTACTACAACTGTGGGGATCAGCATGGAGATTCCTCAGAAAACTAGGATTGGAGGTTGCATTCAGCGCAACTATTCCCCGCCTGGGTATTTTTCCAGAAGAACTGAAAACATCAAAGCACAGTGATATATGTGCACCTATGTTTATAGTAGCACAATTTGTCATAGCTAAATCTTGAAAGCAACGCAAATGTCCGTCAACTGAGGAATGGATAAAAATGTGGTATTTTTAAACAATGGAGCATTATTCAGCTATAAAAAAGAATAAAGTTGAGGCTTTTATTGGTAAATGGATGTAACTAGAAACCACACTCTTTTTTTTTTTTTTTTGGCGGGGATTGAACTCAGGATCTTGCTTTGCCAGGCAAGCACTTATTCTACTGAGCTATNTAGAAACCATACTCTTAAGTGAAATAAATCAGACCCACATATGCAAATATCACATTGTCTCCTTAGTGTGAGAACCTGGAAGAGAAAATAAAATCTGAAGTCTACAATAGATACTGGGGAAGGGGAATGAACCAGTTCAAAAGGAAGAAATTACTGAGTTGAGGAGAAAGACAAGAGAGGGAGTGGGACAATGAGATATATATACATGTATGTAAATAGGATGGTTTGTACAACTGTACTGTGGATTTCAGCTGGTCTTTGGAAAGGAACAGTTAATGCTTAATTTGTTTCATCTCCTTTTTCTTTGTCCTTTTTCTCATCTTAATTTCTTACATATTCCTTTCTTTTTTCTTTCTTCTTCCAATTTTGCATGCATATATCTAATAATATGAACAAGTAATCTGACGACAACACTGCAATATGACAAATATTGTGAAATTCATATTGTCTTGTTGTGCAATTCTATATCATTTCTAATTTTTCTGTTTTAATATTATTTTGCACTCTCTTTAAAAAATAAAAAAACACAATCTAGAGAGGTAGAAGGAGCCTGGAAGATCACTGAATCCAATCATTTATGTACTTATGACTCCTTCTGTGCTTAGGGAATGTCACAAGGAGTTTCACATGGAATTAAATATCTCAGTATCTGCCATGTTTCAATGAATAGCCCTCAGAGCCACACCGACATTCAAGTTCTAATGTAAACTTCCCATAGCCCATTACTCCAGAGAAACACAGTAAGTTTTTGTTTGAGCAGAGACAGCGAATGATAAGATCAGAAGTGAGCACCTCAGAGGCAGCTGGATGCCCCATGGGCTAACTTTATGCAAGTCTGCCTGCCCTAGACAACAGGGTTTCAAGCTCAGGACCAGCCCCAGGAATTCACAAAACTATACTTCTAACTATACTAATAAAAGAACAGAGAAAAACCGAAGTCTGGGGTAACAGTTGTTGGTAGATCACGTCCTAGTATGTCAAATGAATACACCATGAGACCATAATCTAGGTAAAATGAATCAGATAGAAAAGGTTGAGTATTACATGGTTTTTCTTATGTGAGAAACATAAAGTATAAATAATTTTTAAATATTTTTCTTTTTTAGTTTAAAGAGATTTAAAAAAAAATTTTAATGATTCCAAATTTCAAAACAAGATGTTAGGAAATCAGGGCCGACCAAATAGCTCAGTGGATTAAAGTGCCTGCAAGCAGGCGCAGGTACCAGGGGTTCAATCCCCGGGCCTGCCATGCCAACCCCACCCCTGGGGCATGCTGAGACAGTGATGGAGACTGGGCATGGTGGCGTGTACCTGTAATCCCAGCACTTGGAAGGCTGTAAACAGGAGAATCACTACAAGTCTGATCTA
>NDGN011455682.1:0-11954 GCA_002564285.1 Tympanoctomys barrerae
CGGTTCAATCCCCCAGCACCACATGCCAGCCAGCCCCGCCCCCTCGTGGGCTGAGCTGGCCACGCACACACACACACACACACACACACACACACACACAAATAAAACTTTAAAAAAAGAAAGAAATACGTAATTTATCTTTATCATTATTAGTACATTACAGATGAAGAAACTTTTTCTCAGGAAAAATAAGAGAATTGCTTAAGGTACCAAAGCTCATAGCTGATGAGTTGGATTCAAATTTGGGTTGTTGTTGTTTTTTTTTTTCCCCCTACTCTCCACTTTGTGGTTCAAGCAATGCTAAGCTATCACAAAAAGTGTTTAGAAACTTAGTTTTTTCACAGTAGGCTTTCATTTTACAAATGGCTAGTAAGCGGCCCCAGTTTCCTGGAGGACGAGTTGTATAGAGTCCAGGCTGGAGGAAGAACAAAAACTATCATATCAGCACAAACCCTATCACTCCTCTGCCGTAGCTCCTCCCAGGAGATCTCTTGTAATAAGTGCTCCACAAGCCAGGACATTTCATCTACCCAGAAATCAAACAGCCAGCTCCAGATTTCAGACTCAAATCAGAAAAAAATTCACTTTCCAGGATGTCAGATAGCTTGTAAAGTTTACAATATCTTAGGTGCCATGATTCTCACCACATCTGTTACTTTTTCCCCAGTAT
This sequence comes from Tympanoctomys barrerae, assembly GCA_002564285.1. NCBI lineage: Eukaryota > Metazoa > Chordata > Mammalia > Rodentia > Octodontidae > Tympanoctomys > Tympanoctomys barrerae. Next base: position 671 of record NDGN011455682.1, read on the forward strand.
CCCAAGTTTCTTAGCCAATCTGATTGGACACTGTCGCAGTCCACCAGGGGAGTGGCTTCAAACAGCTCCTTTGTCTATTGATGCTCAGGGCAGAGCATAAATCTCAGTAACTTCAGAATGTAAATCTCAGCTTCTAGTTATAGGATGCGTTCTATCCCTTCATTGAAATGCTCTTTCTATTCATCCTGGCCGTACTTCAAGCTTTCCTGGCTGTCGTTTGTACGGTGCACCATTTTATTCCCTTTTACAATATTGACTTCAGTATGTCATCCTGAAGCTCAAAGAGCTTGTGATTTTTACAAGGATATGTACAAATTAAATTGTCAGACATGATAATTTATGGGTTGTGCTACGTCACAGAATGGGTGATAAAACGTGCTGGTGTGACGGACAGTAGCTGCAGTGGAGAACATTTGCTTCCGGACAGTTGACCTAAGAGCCAAAAGAAAGGGAAAAGAAGAAAGACGAGTTACCATGGGTGGGACTCGCTGCCACAGCCCTAACTTCATTCCACATCCTGCTTTAGGGTGCTCTGTCTGCAAACTTTCTTCTTCCTCCTTATCCTGCCATCCCCTCCTGAACCCCGTGCATTTGTGGCCTATCACCACACTTCCTTAAAAGTCTGTCACTTCCCTGCCACATGTTCTGTGAACCCTCTGTACCTGTATCCTCATTAAGACCCGTTTTTCATGCCATACCTTCATATCTGTTCTCCCTCCTGACTCCTTTGATGTGGCTGGGTGGGTAAGAGTGGAAGAACAGATAGATTTCTGTGACAAGGGAAAGAAACATAAAAAAGAGTGAAACATCTAACAGAAATGTTTCTGGACAGACATGGGTGTGGATCGAGAAGGTCCAGAGCATCTAAGAATGTTAAGATCCCAGCACAGGTGGGTAAAATGCCATAAACAGCAACAATCGCAGGTGCAATAAAACTATCTGTTCTCTTAGCACAAGGATGGTTTTTGAATTGCTTGCATTTTGTGACATCAGTTGAAAATTTAACTATTAAATATTTTGCTGCCCACGGAAATCATCCTTTTTCCCAGCAGTGACAAGTGTGTGGGTTGTTCTTCGGTGAAATGCATAGAGCCTCAATTACCATCCCTTGATAGAGAATGGAACCTGTAGAGAATGATTCAAGGGTCCCTATAAAAGTAGAACTGTTCTACTCAATAATTTCGTGCTCTGTGTGATTTCAAGTCCTTTTCTAATCCCTTCCAAAATATACAAGGAAACATTTTTAAAAGATAAAAAAGCCCTCATTTTTCTTTATTCTTCTTAGGCTAGCAGGGTCAGAAAAATCCTTCACAGAAGAGACAAGCTAGATTATATTCAACCTCACGCACCCTCGGCCCAGTTGTCAGCCACGTAGCATGTTCATTATGACAACGGTAGAAGAAGTAAAGTGAACACAGCTGGATTTTTAGATCCCAGGTTGAGTCTGCAGGGCTGACTGTTAGAAACATCATCTTTTCACTTATACACAGGGAAAATTTGATCTGGAAGTCATTGAGGGAAAATGTGGAAGCCCCATGATGTCACTCTGATTGAGTGACTTTTTTATTTCTGAGCTTTGGTTCAATACAAGCGGTTAGCAATACAAGCAAAACGATTATTAAAATGATATTTATGGACATGCAACTATGTAATTTTAGAGATTTTATAAGCAGTCTTGCTTTCAGATACCTTGTGGTCTGTAATTATTCTTGAAAATAATTAATTCTGCACTTTAAAATTTTTATATATTCTTTCCTCTTCATTAGCACCCCCCTAGCCAATATTTTTCTTTTATGAAAAAAACCGCTGTAACTAAACAAGACTCTCCATGAAGGAAATGTAATTAATAGTTATAATAGCACCAGTATGAGAATTACTGTAATTGTTTGTCTTTTATGGATCTTTAGTTCAGGAGTGAATTTTATTATGTTTGTTTTTAAAATGCCATATTTAGAATTGTTTTGTTTGAGATCTAAACAAGTGGACCTTTGTTTCTGTTCCAAAAGTTACTGAAATGCAAGCCAAGCTACTCCATATGCTTCCTTTATACCTAACCATTTAATCAAACTATTCTACTGAAAGAAAGAAGAGGGGTTCCTTCGTTGTTCCCTATCACTTCATTCATTGATTCTCTTTATAAAGAACATGAAAGTAACGTCTGAGAACTCGTTTCCAGAAAAGAATACATCCCTGCATATATGTGCCTTAACTGTCACTCCCACTTTTTTCAATCTTTCCTATCATTTAATGTTATAAACAGCTGCCATTAACCCAGCAACATCACAAAACATACTTACTGTATTCTGGCCTCTCAGATCAAAGACTAGCGTCTCTGAGTTGTTTCTTGGATTCTTTAAATGTTTCAAGACCCCATGTGATGGTGTAGGCTTTTCATCTCACCCAACTGTCCCAGTTCTCCACAAAGGAAATATTCTCCGAGAAATGCATTTATTCTAAAGCACTCATGTTTATTTCTCAAACAACAGGAGAACTAACTGAATCTTTCACCTGCGCTGCTATATCCAATTCAGTGATTTTCATTTTATTAAGAGGGAAAATTTCTTTAACATATTCTCAATCTCCTGATCCAGTCTATTACTTTTTTTCTACATTGAGCTCCTGTATTTGTGCAAATCATTATAGACCTTAATTAGGACATCAAAATTCTCCACAATGATTCTCTTTTGTCACTGGAATGGAAGAGCTACCTCTTCTCACTTCTCCCACACTGTCCTTTAAAATACTAAAAGGGAAAACATCACACGATCAACTTATGCAATGTTCTTAAACTTTGCTGAATCATTATGTAAGGGGCCAAATCTTCACCTACTGTAAACTGTGAGACAGCTATAATATCTGGTGGCTTAACATGCCATCAGTTGACCACTTTAGAAGTTAGAAATGAAAATGCTTTAAGATGCTCAGCCATAAATTGCCACAGGAGTAAGGAAACAGACTCAGCAAAGAAATGCATCAAAATGGGCTCAGATGGGTGTCTCTTTTGACTTTAACCAGGTCTATCCAGCCTGCTCTGCCCCTATCATTTTATTGCCTGGGTCAGCCAGTTACTCCAGGGTAGACATCCTTGATTGTGTTCCGTTTCTCTCCCCCTACCCCTTCCTCTCTCTTCCAGAGTCCAAGCAATAAGCTTCATGGTCAGAGGTTCTGGGTATTCCACCAATTCTGGGCGGTATGGAGCAGATGTTCTTGATAGTCACAGTGGTCCAGGCAACGCCTGAAACCAACAGTTTCTGAAGGAAACTTCAGAAGCTTCACATGGAACCTCTGACCTAGGTAGGTCAGGCATTTGGTAGCTTTTCCCCATCTGAGATGACATACTACTGTCTGTCCAGTTAAATGTCCTGCTTGCTGCTCAGCACACCACCTGCTCATCAACTTCTGGGTCTCTGATCATAAAGCAGAGGTGGAGAAATAACCCACCATATTCTAAGACTTCTAGTCCTTTCCACCTCCTCCCCTCTCTCACTCTCCTCATCACCTCTGCTTCCTAGTTGAGAGGTAGCACTTTCCCTCAGGCTCTGCCTTCAAAGGAGGTCAGGCAAAAACAAATCCTATACAAGCAATAGAATTTCACTCTGTCAATTTGGGAATCTATGAAAATTATTACTAAGAGATTTTCGATCGAATATCAGTCTCGAAAGTCTCTTTTAATTTTATGAGCTTCAAAGTTTGACTTCGCATGCTTACTGGTATCAGAGGTTCCTACTGTAAATGACTTGGCACCTGGCATCAGTGTATATCCATATTTGGAATGTGAAAAGGTCTATGCTTTTGCTTATTGTTTGAAACAAAGAAGTGGTTTCAAAAATGTATTTCTATGTTTATATCACGTGGAAAAGCGGTAACTTTGCCGTATTCTGGCAAAAGATGTCACATGACTCAACTGATGAAACCAAACACCATCAATATTTAAAGAACCCAGAGCCTTGCCCTTCCTACTATGAGAAAGAGCAACATCACAAAAGATATTATATAAGGGTAGCCACTAGGGAAAATGGGCATGTTTGGATGGAGGGACATATTCTCAAAAGTAGCTGAACTGCACTTCTCAAAAATACCACCCAAGCAAAAGGTTACAGGGCTGAGGAGTTAGTCCTACTTTAAGGGTGCTTATAAAGAAATGATGCAACACACATGCCCTGATTGGATTCTGGATCAGGGAAAGTTCCTAGGCAGGATGACATGGGGACAATTGGAATAAAACTGCATGAAGTGACTCTGAAGAGGGCAGTGGTGGTCAGAGCAAGTCTCAGAAGAAACCAGGAATAGGAGACACAGGAGCATGTTTGTGTGCTGATGCCTCCACTAATATCAGCTCTTACAACAAGTCCAACATTTTCAAGGGCTTACAAAACAATAGTTGTTTTCTCCTCTTGTTCATATGACAATCTACACAACTGCTGCTGGTTGGTTGGCAGCTTTCCTGTCATGGTGACTTGGGTCCACGTCCTCCTCTGCAAGTGACACCACCATTCCTGGGCATCTCCCAGGTCTGTATATTCACTAAAGGGGCTGGAGGGAGGGACTGAGGCATCGAAGCAACAAAAAGCAACAACTGCCTACTGCACGTTATTTCTACTCACTCTGCACTGACAATATGTCCCATAGAGCCATATCTGGGTACAAGTGAAACTGAGAAAAATAGTTATGGGTTGGGCTGCTGCCTCTTCCCAGTGACAAAAAAAAAAAAAAAATCCTGTGGAAGGTAGAGTACAGATTTTTGATGGATGAAGTACCAGGGCTTCTTGTGTCATATAATTTGCAACAACACAACAATCATTTATTGAGCTTTTTAATGCATAAAACATAATGCTAAAATATATGTATCCTTCACACAAACTACTTATAAAAAGGGAATTATTATCTCTATTTGACAAAGAAATATCATGATGTTTTGAAATGAAAAGTAACTATCCAAAGCCAAGTTGATGGTACTTTGAGGTTTGCCTGCTTCCCAAGCTCCTGTAGTGACAACAAACAGGAATTTGGGAATGAGAGTCTACCATTAAACTCTTGGCTGAGTTTTTTACATTTCATGAACTTTGCCAAGTTACTTCATCTTTACAAACTGTAATTTTCCGATTTATAAATGGGAATAATGGTGATCTCATAGTGGGTTTTTGTCAAAAGACTTATAAAGTTCTTTTCATATTGGTAGTTCGCTAAGGGAAGTACAGGAAATACAAAGATTCAGCAAACCATAATACCATTAGTTCAAGTACCACTACGTTTTAGCCTTTAGAGTCTTTATTTCTCTTAACCTCAATTTTTTACCTGTGAAAAAATCAAAGGATGTCAGTTAAAATTAAATGTCTTCATGGATATTATGGTTAGTTGAATGTATACCACAAGGTAAGAATTAAAAAGTATATTAGTCCTCTATGTCTGCTGGAACAAACTACCACGTGGCTGAAAATAATACCAGTGCATTGGCTTATAGCTTTAAGTGGGAGAAATCCACCTCTGCATTGCTAAGCTAAAGTCCAGCTATCAGCAGGTGCTTCCTCTTGATGTTTCAGAAGAGAATTTGGTTCCTTTTCTTTTTCAGAGTCTAGAGAAAGCCTGCATTCCTTGGCATGTGGTCTCTCCCTCCACTCTCAAAGCCCCAGCATATTCTCTCCCTGTGTCCTCTGCTTTCGTCCTTACACCTTCTCTCAGGCTCTAGCCCTTCTGCCTTCTTCCTATAAGGACTATTGAGATTTGATGAGCTCCACCCAGATATTATCCATCTTAATCTTCTCGTTATAAGGTCCTTAACTTGAAACATATTTGCAAAGTCAGGTACCATAGTCTCAGGTACTTTTGCCCTGTCAGGTACTATCCACATAGGTTCTGAGGATGGGGATGTGGACATCTTTGAGGGCCCTTATTCAGTCTAACACAGTGTTAGCAGTAGTTGCATGATCAGAAATTTTAAATTACATGACATAATGCATACATGTAACTAGTAGAATGTCTAGCAGTTAGTAAGGACTTGATAAGATTTAAATCCATAATCCCTAAAAAAATAAATCCTTCCTGATTTCAGGTATTTTATCTCCCAGATGAAGTAAGAAGAGTCTAGCTGATTCAATTCAAAAGAGAGAAAGAAAAAAAAAAAAAAAGGAAACAAGCGATACACATAGCCGATGCTTGTGTTGGTATGAAACTTCTGGAGGAAACTGAGATTCAAACTTTTTTTCATTTGGCTGTTTCTTGAGAACTCTGAGTAGCAGGAAAAGATTTACTGAGTTTTACAGAAAAGGCCTGGCTCAAGTCCCTTGCTCGTAGTTTAGAAAACCATATATATTGTTTCCTGAGCTCTTCCTGTTCAGCAATGAGTCTGTTCCATCATGGTAGAAGAACATGGGCCTCTTGAATCTTGGAGAACATGCACCTTGGGTTTCCCATGGGAGCAGACGCTCACAGTCCTGTACAACAGTCTTGGATATGTTTAGAAACTTTCATATACATGGGAGGATCTTATCTTAAAGAATAATAGTTTGTTTTTGTATTTTTTTAAGAGCCAAATTTTCAGCTCGGCTTGCAAATGATTTTATTTTCAGTTATTTTAAGGTACATTTTATGACCTGAGAAACACAAGAACATGTGTTATCTGGCCTGGAGGGCAAAAGCAGCACCCCTGCATTGTAATCATTTCTTTCACCAAGTCAAAGGAAATCTCTTAAGGCTTTAAAAGGTTGGGTTAACAACATTGAAAATATTTTTATTTTTCACACTCCTCTGCTTTTCTTGGTTCCATCTGGGACCAGAAGCCAGCATGCTGAAATACCAGGAGAAAGGCAGTCTTCAAACATTTCCAGCCTGACAAGAGGCAGGAAATAGCAGGAGGCTCAGAAGGGCAGAATTTTCTCCCCTGCCTACAAGAGTTCCAGACTAATGTCACGTGCTAACAGGTTTGCATCGCTATTATCTTGATGTGACATGGGAACACCCAGGTTTCAAAGCTTGTCAGGATTGTTCATATCAGAGAGGAATATTCATCCTTATGGTCACTATGTCATTAATTCTCAAAATGTTGCATCATTTGAATTTCCGAAAAGCCTTGTGCAGGAATCTTTATATCTTTGAGTAACACAACCATGGCAAGAATTTGCTCTCCAAAGTTCTCAATCAGAGATCAGGTTAGAGATGCAAAGTTTAAAGAAAGAAGACAAGCATAATGTTGGTTTCAGTTCGCTGACAAATGCAGCAAAGCTTTTATTTAGTGATATGAATAAATGCAAGACAAAGTAGGAGGAGTACCAGTTGTTTTAAGAAAACCAAAATGATTTAGCAAAGAATGCAAAAGAGATCTCAATATTTTCTGCACATAAGTAAACTCACCAACTCCAAGTGTTCCAAATATGGCTTGAGAATGCTTTAAAGGAGCAAGAGCCAAATCTCATGAGTCAACAAAATAAAAATACCTTCAAGTAATGATTTAATAGTTACTTCCCATTCCTGGTTGTAATAGAATAGGACTAATTTATTAAAAAAAAAAAGCTGTACAAGACATTGTGAAATGAGTTTTTGTGGGATGCTTGGAACTTTTCACAGATTCCCATTGAAAAACGAGAAATGCTAGGGGAAAGAATAATTTGCTACAGCAGCTCTGAGTCATGAAGAATTTAGAGACCACAGTGATCAATGGGACTAAATTCACATGTTAGCAACATGGTTCAGACACAATGGGTTTAATTCATACTCTGCATGCTTTCACCCAAAATTTCTCTGACTGGCTTTTAAAGATCACAAAGATGCTGAAGGGATTAGACATGTCTCTACTTGGTCATATACAACATCTCAGGAGGTTCTAGTCACCATTGCTAGGTACTATTTCTGGTACTAGTCCCAGTACCAGATGCTGAGCTCTGTTTGATTACAACAATGGTTTCTTTTTTTTTTCTAATAATAATTTTATTGAGAAACAAATAGCAATGAGATAGTTTCAAAACTGATTAGTAGGATAGTTTCAATAATTAATACATTGAGTATTGCTGTCTTCATAGTGGTTATTCATAGTACAAGATACAGACATGATACCCTGTCCACAGACTATTAGTGCAAATCTTTCTATGCATTGAATTAAGAGAAATTAACTGTATATCTATCCTAACTGCTTTGAATATGCATACAGTACAAAATCGTCCTTCCTTTGTATACCCTTTCTTTGTTTAGTTTTGTCAGAAGTGGGTATTCAAAACTTTTTTTTTTTCCAGAACTGGAGATTGAACTCAGGCCCTTGCTCTTGCCAGGGAAGCACTTATTCCACTGAACCATCCCCTCAGCCCAAGACAGTGGTTTCTGAGGCATTTTTTAAAAAGTAAAATCAGGGATTGGATGTATTTCATTATCAAACATTTGTTGACTTTCTACCACAGGCCATAAACTATACTATTCTTTAGACATTCAATATCTCTGCCTTTATAGAACTGATGGAGCCATAAAAATATACAAATAATAAATGGAATAATAAACAATTTGAAGTTACAAATTTAGAAAAGTGGTGAAAAAGAAAGGAAAAGGACACAAGGCAGGAGAGGAGAATGTAATTAATGTGTAATTAAGCTTATTCAAAGAACTGAGGGTGAACATTCCAAGGTGGCACATGCCATGCACACATTAAAGGCTAGTGAAGGATCTGGCCAGATTAGTTTGTGGTCCATTGGCCAGAGTAACAGAAAACATGCGTTACCCATTTTCACAAATGCATCTATTTTTCTTCTCCAACTTCTCTGAAAACATTGTCTGAAGCCCTTGATTCAGCCTCATGGTTGTCTACTGTCTCCCTTGCCCACCGCTGTCCTGTGCTAAAGTCCAGCTAAGTTGTACCAGCCAGCATAAAGTGCCTGCCCCACTGTCTCTACAATATGGTCTCTCAAGTCCAAACTTATAGGAACCTATCTCATCAGATTGTCTCTAAATCTCCGCATATTTTGAAGGGTATAAATACCTTTTTCTTAAAAATATAACTCTAAAATTTAGCCATAGAATCTTCATGTCCAGCGTTCCTTTCTTCACCCTAAGCCCCATTTCTCCAACTCGTATATGGATTAATTCTACTCTCATAGAAATTATGTTGGTTGAACACAGGTAAAACCATGAGAAAGGAGATAACAATGGGATCTTCAAGAAGAACAGGACAATGTCCCCATACTATGTGGACTGGAGTCCAGGATATGGGCTCAGGTATAGGATGAAGAGAAGATGAGATGGAACTGTGGTGAGGATGAGATTGTGCTTGTATCAGGTGACAAAATGAAACATGCCTTTTGAGCTCCCAATTCTACTTGTAATTTATTATTCTTTACAAAATTGCTGCAGCTATCTAGGCTAAGAGTTCAAGAAAAAGATACTTTAGATAACTAGACATAGAACTAAATTTTTAGCACTATTAAATCAATAACCAAAAATAACATTTCTGATCAACTTTGAATTTTAGCCTTCTTTCCTAATTTTAAAGCAAAGTTTTACTTGTTAGAGGATAGATTGGATTAGAATTAATACGCAATATTAGAAAACCACCTGCCTTGTTTAGACAGGAGAAATAAGCAGTTCTAACTTAATTATATTGCATCTTTCAAAAATTGGCATCAAAGAAGAAGAATGAAATGTCTTGAAGAAACTGTGCCTATCCATATTCTGATTGCAGTCTGCTCCCTTTCCGTTGTCTCCTCCCTCATACACTATCGTGTTTCTCAAAAGAGGGCAGCCAAGCTAGTTAGTGACCTCACCCACCCACCAGGGCTGGCAGGATTCTTTCCCTTGTATATAGTCCTTTTGTGAAAAACATTTATAGTTGTGCCTTTTAAAGTTTAGAAATAACCAGCTGTTTCTGCCTTTTAGCAGGACTCATAAATATTTATAGGCTCTGATATATTGGTTTAAGCCTCAACTTTTGGTACAAGGGCTCTGACAATACAAATCTATGTAGTCTTAGATGGATGATCACACCATAAGAATCTTATCATTAATGGGTATCGTTCCAAGATTTCCCTACAAGAAGTGATTTTAATTTATTATCTTGTAGTTACATTACTATTATGTGTGTGTGTTGTTATGTGTGTGGGGTGTGTGTGTGTGTACACGCAGGTACACAATTGAAGCTTGTTATACTTAGTTTTGTTTTGTGGGCAGAGAGTTACTGAGGCTATATCACTAAAGGTTAAACTTATCTGCAGAAAGGTAGACATTGCAGAACAAATTGTGGACAAGCCCAGCCCTTCAGACACTCCAGAGCAGTAAGAAGAGAGAGAGCAAGTGAAACTCAGAGGCTGTGAGTGAAAGGAAGGGCGCCAGAAAACGTTTTGCAGAGTACATGGTCCTTGGTCATAATTCCAGGCAGAACAAAAGGGGAAGACATTCCAAGAAGAGGGAATAATAGTATAAAGGGATGAAGGGGAGCTGGGAAATTAAAGAGCTGTGGGGAAATGAAAGATGGGGCTTCCACCAGGAAATAGCCAGGAAGAAGGGAGTAGGCCACAGCACAGCAGGTGGGACCCAGGAGCTTAGGCGGCTTCTCGAAGCCACTGGTGCGCCATAGAAGGCCCTCAGATGGGGACTAATCGGGCCAGATTTCTACTGCAGAACAAGCTCTCCAGGCCAATGTGGAGGAGGGACTGGGGCAAGTAATTGGACACAGAGACTTTTCAGGAGGCTATTGCGATAACGTTGGAACAAAGTGATTCAAGCTGGAACCGAAGCCCACACAGCTGGAACAGCGAGGAGCTGAGTTGGGGACCTGCCCGCTCTAGATGTGGTTATGAGGGAGCCTGAGAAATCCAGGGTGATTCTCAGAAGCTCAGGAGTGGCCGCGCATGTAGAACAGGGTGGAGCAATTCGTCAGGGGTCGCAATGTGGGTAGTGTGCGTAAGGATTAAATTCCTCTCCGCCTGCTTGGGCTAACAGCTAAGAGGCTGGGTGGGTTGGCCCCATACCAGGTGCCTGTCTTGGTGTCCTGTGTGTACAGGATAAAGATGAAGGGTGTGCCCTAGGACCCACGCTTCCTGGGTTCAAATCCTGTGCCACTACCTGACTCAAGCAAGTTACTTAATCCATCCACATAAACCTCAGTTTCTCATCCAGGAAATGAATAATAGTAGAAACACTCCCATGATGTGGTTGCAAGCATCATGGAATTGAATATAAGTATTTCATCAGGGGAGAGAAAATTTCTTTGAATGTGATCATTTTATTATTAATATGTGTATTAATGAAGGACCATTTTGTATCTGTATATATAAAATAGTTAGGATAGATGTACAGCTACTTTCTCTTAATT
>NDGN011455700.1:0-15188 GCA_002564285.1 Tympanoctomys barrerae
TATATACAAAATAGCATAGATATACAGCTACTTTCTCTTAGTTAAATGAGAAGAAAGTTTTGAGCTTATAATGTTTATACAAGATATCATGTCTGCATCTTTCACTATGAATAAGTACTGCAAAGACAATAATATGCAATATATTAATTCTTGTAGCTGTCCTACTAACCTGTTTTGAAACTATCTCATTGCTACTTTTTTATAATAAAATTAATATAAAAAATAAAAGTAAATAAAGTTTAAAAAGCAAAGGAACAAAACATAAAAAAAGAAATTGTTGACCTGAGCCTTTTACAGCTCAGCATATTAATATGGCTTAACTTTTTATACCTTGTGGTTACACTTTTCTGCTGGAAGGTTAAGACCAACTTAAAACAAGACCTATATAGCAAGAAATATAACTTTTGTTTCTGACAAGGTCAGTGAAATCCTCTCAGGATTTACCCTGAAACCAGGTACAGCAGTTTGTAAATCTCTTGTCAGTATCAGCCATGTGGATGCATCACGACCATTGCTTGACAGAGGAAAGTGTTTGACAATGTATAGTGTGCTTACGAAGAGTCACCTAAAATCAATTTTATATCAGTAATCTTGCATTGCTTTCTTTTTAATTGCAAATGATTTTATTTTAGATAATCATGTCTGAAAGTCTTTTCTTCCATCAACATCTTTTTTTCAGTATTTTAGGGATGTTCAGGATCTACCGTGTGCTCAGGAGCTCACTACTAGACTGGACTCTTAGTGGTTCTCCTGCTTACAGCCTCCTAAGTGCTGGGATTATGGGCATGTGAAATCCACACAGATTGAACCCCCAGCCTTGGTGCCTGCTTGTAGGCATTCTAATCTGCGGAGCTATTTGGCTTTCATCAACATCTTGATGTACATTATTTTTGTTAACTTCAGTTCTCTTTGCAAAGTTTCTACCACATTTTTCCATAAGTCCTGGCATTTTATAATTGTGTTGATTTTCTATCTTTCCAGGTGTTTCACTGGAGTACTACTCAGCCTTTAATACCTTTTTTAATTTGCAATTTAATAAATGTAGAAGAACTGAAAATTTTCTTAAAATACCTTGATACACCTATAAGACCCAGTGCTTGATCGATTTCATAAATATTCCATGTGGACATAAAAAATATTCTATGTAAATTAGGAAGGTAGTAATGGATGCATTTCTTGCCCTTATATTTAAATTCTAAAGTATTGGCCCTATCTACATTAATAGGATTTGCTTTCATTATACATATAATATACATATACATATATATACATATATACATATAACAGCTTTCTTCTTTATTGTTTTCATTACTACAAATTTGTAATACAGAATGAATACAATTATCTTGGGGAGCTGACACTTCTTATTTTTGTTTTCCAGTTGCATTCTCCTTTATCTAATCTTTTATTGTCAACTCTTCTGACTGGCAAGCTTCATCAGCTACTGTACATCTTATTGGCTGAAATACTTCATCTAACGTCTACTGATACAATTTGTGCTACTTGAAGTACATTTTTTTGTTTTTCTAGACTATTTTTTTACTCAGATCCTCACTATTTTCTTTACCATATATTCATTTTATTTATTTATTTATTTAAATTTTAATTTAATTTTCTTTTAAAGATAAAAACAAAAACAAAGACAGAAACAGAATAGTGTGCAACAATTTATTGCATTTTAAAAGGTCACCTTTCTTCTTTGAGCTTATACCTCCACCCACCTAGTTCTCAGGTTAATCAACACTTCAGTAAACTTGATACAAAAAAAAAACATGTTCTGTTTAAAACATTTTATTTTATTTTAAAGAGAACTTAAAAAATAAAAAAAAATGATTCAGAATTTCAAAACAAATTGATAAGAATTCAGCAATTGTTATTGCCCAAATATTGTCATTGTCATCCATAACAAGGAAAGTATTATACAGGATACATGACCATTATCTATAAAGACAATTATTCAGTCGTGCTTCATTTTGCTGAATGCCCTTTTTGTCTCCCAAGTCCCACAAACTTCATTACATCTGTATATGCTTATGCTGTGTACACATATGATCTTCTTAGTTCAACTCTCCTTGTTTTGGATGACAATGACAATATTTGGGCAATGACAGTATTGGTTTTCCATTAGCCCTGTGGCACAGTACCACAGATGAGAATCCTAGTCTGCACAGATGTAATGTCTTAAAATTCTAGGACTGAGCGGTCTGAAGTCCAAGTATCCACAGGACGATGTTCGCTCTGAGGCCTACAGAGCAGTCATTTCTTGCCTCCTCCTCGGTTCTGGTGGGCTTCCTTCTGGCAATCTCTGACCCATTTCAGTCTGTAGTATCTTTACTCTAGCCTTGACTTTCATTGTCCACAGTGTTCTATCAGTGTCTATTTTTTGTGTGGCAGCTTTGTCACATTGGGTAGAGGGTCTGCCTATAGTACTCCCATATTATTTCATTGTCTTTATTGATTTTTGACATAGGAAAAACGTGTACATAATTGAGGTCATGTATAAAAATTGATTAGTTTGAAGTTGTAAGTATACACCTATGAAACCATCACTAAAATCTATAATAAATTTATCCATTGCCTCCAAATCTTTTGGTCAATTATTTTGTTTTGATTTTTTCTGTGATAGGAATTTTTAATAGATTTAATGATAGGGGGAAAATACACAATAGAACAATATGTAATAATAGAGGGCAGGGAAGATAGCTTAGGGGACTAAGTGCCTGCTTAGGCAAGTGCAGGGACCAGGGTTTGACCCCTAGTATGAACCCTCCCACTTCCCCCTTCCCCGGGTGCACTGAGCGAGAGACCAAGACCTGGTGTGGTGGCACACATTTGTAATCCCAGCACTGGGGAGGATGAAAACAGGAGGATCACTATGAGTCCAAGCTGCATAGTGAAACCCTGTACCAAGTACATTTAAAAAATTTTTAAATAGAGATTACACTAAAGATAGCTAGGACTTAATTATTCTTAAAAACCAAAACACTTACATTTTGACTAATACCTCTTATTTTATGTTTGGTTTGGGCCCTAACAAATGTCATTCCATTTTTTGCTTCTATGAGGCTATTTCATGTTCATTACATACAAAGTACGGTTAAAACATATGGTGGCCATTTAATTTTTTTAAAAAAATTACAACAAAAGACACATTGCCTCTAACCTCCTTCAAAACACTTGCAGCTGATTTGAACACTTATTGTTCTTGCTACTTTTTTGAGACAGGGCCTCACTGTATAGTCCATGCTGACCTGGACTAGCTATGTAGCCCAGGCGGGCCTAGAATGGGCAGCAATCCTACCACCTCAGCCTCTGGAGTGCTGGGATTACAGGTATGCACCACCGTGCCTGGCTTCCTGCCAATTTCTGAAGCAGTTCTAGAATCCTCTCTGGTAAGCACCTGTAATTGCACTGTCATGGCTAGTCCCGTATCCTTTCTTAACTTCTACGATCATTTTAACTTTGTGGAAGGGTCAGAAGTCACAGTTTACCAGACACAGTGCATGAGGTAAATGGGGATACATCATTTTTTTACAATGCTTTCAGTTAGATGGCTCTCAGCAGCAGGATACACCACATGTTTTACCTCACTTTATAATGGTACTCAGGAAAGAAAACTTCCAAGACTGTTTAAAAGGTAAGAATGATAAACATCTTTGACCTGAGGGGGGTTAATGGTAACATGTCTTTTACTATCTTAATTTAAACACTCACTGTCATGTTGATCACCCTCATGTAAGTGGTTTTTGTTCTGAATTTGCCTATTTTCCTTAAGTCTGTCTTTTTTGTAAAATGCCTGTTCAGAATTATGGCCCATTTCTCTCTCTCTCTCTCTCTCTCTCTCTCTCTCTCTCTCTCTCTCTCTGTTGTCTACATCCATTTCTGTGACTGAAAACACAATACCACAGACTAAGTGTACTATGCAGTAAACAAGTATACAGTGGCTCTCAATTCTAGTCCAAGTCTGAGGAGCCGCACCTTAGAATGGCCCTCTTGCTGACAGAGTCTGGGGGTCACCAGTCAGATGGTAAGAGGCAGAAAGGCTACAGCAGACCTCACCAAGCTGGCTTACACAGCAGATTCATTCTACATAACACATTAATCCGGGATTCACATAAAAGATCAATCTATTCATAACAGGAAAACTCTAATCACCTCTTGAAATTAACTCTTTCTCTTTTTAATTACTAAATTTTATGAGTTGTTGGTATATTTTAGATAAAGACTCTTAGATACAAGTTTTGAAATTATTTTTCCTTGTCTATTTACTTACCAGTATCTTCAGGAGGGTAGAATGCTTTAAGTCCAATTTAGCAACTTTTCTTTCCCAAATTGTGTTTTTTAATATTGTACTCAACATGTAGCACCATACCAAAATGGTTTTAGTGTGTTTTTCAGAAGTGTTCAAGTTTCCCATTTAGCATTAAGTTTCATTTTGAGAAACTTCCATGAAAGTTATAAAATGTTTATTTAAATTCTTTTTATTTTGCTTGTACCTATTCAGTTGTTTAGCACCATTGTTTTGTAAAGTCTATCCTTTCTTCATTGAATTGTTTTTGCTGTATTTTCAAAATCAGTTGACTCTCTGAAAGCGTTGATTTCTGAATCCTCCATTTGCTGGAAAGATTTCATGTCTAGATGTTCATGTCCATATCTTGCTCTCCTTTTTACTACTGGCTTATATTAATGAGCTATTGTGTCTTTCTTCCAGCATGGTTAATCTTAAATATTTTATTGCCTTAATATGTGCTTGATTGGACCTTTTCTTTTTATGAATAAAACTTCAAACAAACTTGCTGATATATAGAAATTAAGTTTGTAGGACTCTCCTTGAGGGGCTGGCGAGATAGCTCAGCAGTCTAAAGCACTTGCTCAGGTCATTTTAGTCAAGCTCTGGGACCACAGTTCCATCCACAGTACCACACGCTGTGCCAGCCTCACCCCCAGAGTTGGCTGACCCAGGTACAAAAATTTAAAAAAAAAAAAAACTCTCCTCGATATTTAAGTTGAGTTTGTAGACAATTTGGAAATTATTGACACATTAGGAATTTTGGGTCTTAACAAGCCATGTGAACAGAGTATCTCTTCATTCATTTAGTTTTTCTTTCATGAGATTTTTGTTATTTTTCACAGAGAGATCATGTGTCATGTTAGATTCATTTTTGTTTTGGTTTCTAGTACTATAACTGCCATGCTACAAAACAGTAGCATTAAAACAAATTTCAAATTCCAATTACTTGTGTCTAATATAAAATAATTTTTCATTAGTTTATTAATGCTATATCTTATTCCCTTTCTGAATCTGGACTTTGTAAAATTTGTTTATCTTTTGAGCTGTCTCTTGCTCTTTCAGCACAATTGTATTTCTCATCTGAGATAGCCCCCTAAAGACCAATCATGATGCTAAATTAACTATCAAAGTCAGTCTGCTCAACTTAATCCAATTAAACCAAACCGCACGTAGCCTATACCCATAATCACCTTCACCCAGGGGACATGTTACCTTCATGTTTTTAAACAGATTATATCAGCCAAATTATTTTTTAAAATATGACTCTCAGAAAAGATACCTTATTGGTATTAGAAGACCAGGGGAAATCAGATTTATCCCATTAGCTTCAAATTTTTTGCCAAGCCTCATCATAGTTTTTGGCTTGGCCATAATGACTCTCTGATAAAGAAGAGTCTACCAGAGAGTGATGTGTGAGCAGGTGGCAAAACTGATGAATTGAAAAGCCAAATAAAAGTGTTAAATAATAGAATCACAAAAACTAAACTCTAAAATTAAATTATAATTGTGAAATCAGCACCTAGCAGTATTTCATTAACATGTACTGACATAAATGATAGGCATGGGGCAGGTTGCATCACTTCCCTATAATGTGTATGCTTAAGTTTTAATTTAGAAGTAAAACTCAGTAGAAAACCTAGAGGATCCCCAAATTTTTCATTATGATTTGTGAAATAAGAGGAGGGGCTAGATGGTTTCATTTCCAAAAAGTCACATGCCCATAAGTGAGAGATCTAAAGTTGAGACCCTTAGCCTATATTTCATAACTCTTTTATTACATTACTATTTGATGCAAAACTTCACTTTTAATGTAAGTCATTATTTGATAAGTCCCTTTTCATTTATCAATCTGACAGTATGTGTCGATCATGAACACACTCTATATTAACACAAGCTATTAAAGTTAACTGTTGTAATGAACTGAGCATTTTAAATAGTCGACTATCTTTAGAAATTTAAGAAAAGGAGATTCATAACATTTTTTCAAAAGTAACTTCCCCAAGATATTGAAATACCAAATTCAAGAGGCAGCACTGATGCTTGGTGTTCATGGGAAGGCAGAGAAATCATGCCTTTCCTTTCCTCCCCTGTGCCTAGCATTCTCATCAGAACTGTGGGCTGTAGGATACCTGATCCTGCATAAGGAAAAAGGTCCTTAGTCATTTCTCTTTCCACATTGTATTGAAAGCAAACAAAAACAGCTCAGCACAAATCAAAAATCCCTCAAAGGTCCAGGAAAAAAAATTGAATACAGAAACACACTATTTTCAATTCTATTCCTCCCATTGAAGCTGTCAAGTCTTATGTCAGTTTCCATTTTGGAACATGTCCAATTTGTCAGGTGTCTACCACCAGAAATAGTATCTAGTCTTACAGCTTCTCTGGCCAGGATTTCAACTGTGTAGAGGAAACTCAGGAAGAGGACAGCCCGATTATTATGGGAGCAAGGACACGCCAGATCACACTTGCCCCATCTCTTTTTCTGAAGGAGAGCAATCATTTTACAAATGATATAAATTCAGATGACAATTATATCCTTCCAGAAACTATCAGCATAGAGTAATGGTATTTTATTTTTTACTAAAATAACAACATCTCTGAAGGCTTAGAGGACTACCAAACATAGTATTGTGATCTAAATGTACTTCCTGTTATTATCAATTTCTATGCTTCACTGTTAGTCTCTGTTGAATCTGATACAAAGTATCTGAGTTCCTCCAGTCTGTTTATCTCCTATTTTTGTTTAAATGTTTTGATAAACACAGAAGCCAACTGAACAGACAAGATTTTGGCTTGAATCTTTTCAATTTGAAGCTGTATTTGTTTTGTCTGACAAATATGTAATGATTACATAGTCTGGTCCCTCAAAAGTCTCATGTGTTCAGAACTGGGCCTTTTAGAGTCACAGCTGGCCACAAGAGCATCCAATTCATGAGTGGGTTAATCCACTGTGAGATCATAGCTAAATGCGCTGATAGGGGATCTGGCCAGATAGCAGGAAGCCTCCCTTGGGGTATGACCCGGAAAGGGTATGGCTACTCTGTGCACTGCCTCTGCTGTGTCTCTCTGGTTTTTCCCTTGTGCTCTACCTCCTGGTCACCATGGAAAGAGCATCTTTGCTTCACCGTTCTCTTCTAGCAGGATGTTTCCATCAAGACACTGGACCATAAGACAAAGACAGCTCTGAAAACGCTAGCCAAGATAAACCTCTGCTCACAGTCTCATGATTTTGTATCAGCACATAAACACTGACCAATGCATTGCCTACCGGGGAAGACAATGTATAATGGTAGCTAAAAGCAAAGCCTTTAAACAGAGATAATCTGGGATAAATTTGTGTTTTGAATTTACCAACACTTTGGACATTGGGTTATTATTTAACCCTTCTGAGTCTGGTTGTTGTCTGCATAATAGAGATCATAATAGTAATAATAATAATAATAATAATAATAATATACTCTTTACAGAGTTGTTTAGGGGATTGAGTTCATTTATAAAATACAGCTTTGTACATATGTTTGCCTAATTAATAGAAGCTATATTGTTGTTGTTTTCATGATATAAAACACTACCATAGTTGAAAAACTAAAGGCATTATGTATTAGTCAGATTTGTCCTTTTTAGGACAAAATATCCTGCACCTGATACTTAAAGTTGAAGAGGTTTATTTTGATTTACGGATCCAGAAGGTTGAGTCCAATGTAGTGGGCTCCTAGGCAGATGCAGCAAGTGGCAGGGTCTTGCAGAAAATAGCTGCTCCAATCCTGGTGGTCAGGAAGCATAGAACAGGAAAGCCAGAGGAAAGCATGCACCCATCATGTTATACCTGCAACTACCCAAGTCTAACAGGGTTCCATTTCTAATACCACATTTAGGGTCGAATTCAACCATGGATGAAACCACTCATGAATGCAGTGCTCCCGCACTCCAATCACCTTCCAAATACATGACAAATTTGGGGGTATTTTAGATCTTAACCACACAGCTGGTTTAAAGAACAAGATCAGGAAGTTCTGACTGTTTTCAGCTCTATAACTAATTAAGACACAGTTTTTCTCTTTGAAGAATAACAACACTAGAAAATCACAGAGATAAGCACTCAAAACTGTGGAGGGAGTTTGGAGAGATGTTAAATAGTATATGAGTTTGCAAATAGAAAGTACATTCAGAGAATATTAGAGGAGTACAAGATTATTCTGCATTATTAAGCTATTTCAATTTTGTATTTGAGTTGTGAAAATGCCAATGAATTAACTCTTTTGGAAATAGCTAGAAGTACTTTAAGGTTATTAACATTATATAATTATGTACTTAAAGAGTAATCAGTTTGCCCTGGAGGGATAACAAAAACCACTATAGTTGGGTTAAGAGTCTTCTTATTTCTAATTGTATTAAGTTCTACAATATAAAGCCACGAACCTCTGGATATAAATGCATCAGAGAGCAGTAGATGTGTAGTAACATATCCAAGGACTCTCCGGTTCACCTGTTGAGTTTGTCTTCCATCATTAGATGCCCCAATTTTTTTAATTTGGAAGATGAGATCTACTAATACAAACATTATTTGAAATATTAAATAAGATAATTCATGAGGAAGTTGCCTGCAAAATCTGAAGTTTTATATAAGCTAAGGTGTCTACTTGGCATTTGAAAATCAAACCTTCTTGAAAGGTGGCAGTATTTTACTGGAAGATATGAGTTATATACAGAAACTCCAGTATCTAAATAATCTTCTAGGCTTCAATTATATTTGTTATAGAAAACCACTTTAATATTCTCTCTACCTTTGTGATTATAAGTTCATTTTCTGAATTGAAGTTTTAGTAAGTTGTAAAATAAACTCCAGCATACAATAAAGTATATTATAATGTGCTTCATTATATGACAGTGTACAACATAAAAAAATTTGTGAATTATTTTCTATTTTATATCATTTTACATAAAGTTTTAGGCAAATCTTTAACTATGATATATTAATAACATAGATTTTATGTTTTAATTGAATATGTGCCCATAAATTAGAAGGTAAAAGCATAAAATGCTATTAATAAAATTAATAAATAATATGTAACTTCTTAGAATTATTATGAAAATTAATAATAATTTTCTGTTTTAAGCTTAAGTACTTTAAATTATCCATTCTCCAAAGTTGGGTTATACATATAAATTGAAAGTGTAATTACTGACCCACAAGTTTAAATATCTCATGAGTTATCTTATATGAAAAACACAAAGTGTAAATTGAAACAAATTTAAAAATAGTAATAGGAAACAGGAATATAGATCTTTTGAAAATGTAAAAGAACCAAGGAATGGAGGGGGCCCTGAGTTCGATTCATGGTACTAAAGAAAGAAAGAAAGAAAATGTAATGGACAAGGAAGGAACAAGGGAAAGTAATAAAGCATTAAGATGTGATATGTACATGTTTCTTCCTTCAGGATAAGTATAAACTAGATGTACTTTTTTCTTGGTACTGGGGCTAGAACTCAGGATCTTACATTTGCCAAGCAGGCACCTATAATATTGAGCTATTTCCCCAGCCTTAAACAAGATGTACTGCAAACAAGCACAAATAAAATTTTTAAAATAAAATAAAAAATGTAAAGTAATATAATGTATATAAAATCATAATTATTGAGCTATTTTTTATTTAAGATTGCAATCCAATGATATTATATTTTTAAAGCTTTCTAGATACTCAATAGCTACAATGTGAATGAAAAAGAGAGAAAAGTAATTGACCTAATACTGGACAAATTTTAAAACCATACTTACCAAATTAATGTGATACTGGTTTAAACATGAATCCAAACTGGATAATAAAAGAGTAGCAAATTTAATGTAAAGTGATATTTTTATTATTGGAAGAAAAAGTAATTATTTTATAATGTAGCTGAAGAAATGTTTCTGTGCCTAGTAAATAAATAGGAATATTTAATTGTTACCTTAACATATACTGTATAGAAAATTATATCACAAGTGTGTCCAAAGCTTAAGTGTTGATGAACAAAATCCTTTGTAGCTGAGGTAGAGCTTTATGTCATATAATTCCTCTTGCAAATACAAATTGATGAAACTCTTTTATAAAATTAATGTGACACACATATAAATAACATATTGTTGAGTAAGACTAAAGAAAAGTAGTGGAATGGCCACAAAGTTTTCTGTATCTCGATGTGTTTGTGCTTCACTGTATGCGGCAATGTGGCTATGAAGAAAACATGATTTGTTAGCCCTTGGTGAGTTCTGGTGGAGAGCTCAGACAACAGCCTGCCCGGGCTGGAGCACTGATCCCATTAAACACTAACTAATTAATGGGACCACTGTAATTAAGAATAAGAATCTTAGTTCTTAAACTCAGGAAATGAGGGGATTTGACTGAACTTGTCAGATACAAAAGTTACATTTCTTGTTATATAGGTCCTGCTTTATCTTGGACTTAACCATCCAGCAGAAAAGTATAAAAATGAGGTATAAAAAGTAAAGCCATATTACTATGCTGAGCTGTAAAAGGCTCAAGTCAACAGCTTCTGACAATTGCCAGTCCTGTGGATAATGCACTACTATTATGAACTACTGGACTTTATTGGAATATTTTGCTGAATTCACACACCTACAATATTTAAATGACAATGGGATACTCTTCTCTGACAAAACTAAACAAAAAAGGGAATACAAAGGAAGGACCATTTTGTATCTGTATATTCAGAATAGTTATGATAGATATACAGCTACCTTCTCTTAATTCAATGACTAGGAAGATTTGTTCTAATACTGATTGTGGACAGGATATCACGTCTGCATCTTGTACTATGAATAGCCAGTACAAAGACAACAATATACAATGTATTAATTATGGAAACTGTCCTTCTAATCAGTTTTGACACTGTCTCATTGCTATTTGTTTCTCAATAGAATTATTTAAAAAACTGAATTCTAGCAACAACAAAAAGAAAAGAGAATTCACTCAAAGGATTAGATGATTGAACGGGTGATTCTGTATTTGCAACAAAGTCTTTTTCTTGTTTGTTGATGTCCCTTATTTGAGTTTCTTCTTCCTCATTTATCATTTCTTTACATTCTAATGTTATCTTCCCTCTTCGATTCTCTTTTCATTTTGTCCCTTCCTACTTCTCTGTTCTTCGCTCCCTTCCCCTTTTATCTTTTCTTTTGTTTCATCTTCTTCTCCCTCTTTTCCTCTGTCCTTTGTTTACTTCCCCTCCACGAAAAAGACTGACTGTCAAGGACTTAGAAGGCAGAGAGGTATGGTGGGAGGACAGGGCCTGGAGTTTTGCAAGGCTCACTTGAAGCCCTCAGTGATCCAGGCAGCCATGAAAACCAGGCAAGTTTTGCGGAGAGGCAGCAGTGTTTCCAGTGGGCTAGGGGCCGTCCACAAAACGGCTTCATCAGCATATTTCCTAACCAAGGAATAGAAGACAGGATGCAGGAGCCATGAAGGAGGAATCTGGTATCCTAGGAAACAGCACGTATAACGTAAGTGAAGTAAGTCAGGCACAGGAGGTTAAATGCGCCATGCTTTTTCTTATTTGAAAAACCCAAGTACAAAGAAGCTAAAGTGTAAAATAAAAGGGATATGCTAGGAAGCTGGAAAGCTGGAGTGCTGATTTTATGGAGAAGGAGGAAGGGGAAAAGGGAAGAGTGGAGGGGAAGAAGGGAGCAAAGGAGATTGTAGATAGATAGATGAGAGAGAGAGAGAGGGAGAGAGATTATTTGTACAATTTCCTCAAGATGAGTATAGTTATTATATATCATAAACATATACCAATAAGCAAATGGAGAAGCGATGAATAGAGGTAGCTATTTCAGAGATGAGAAAGGTAAAAGAAAGAAATAAAATTCTTTAATAGATCCAAATATTGATTACAAAGTGAACTGTGCTGGCTATTCTGTGTTAGAGAAATGCTGTACAGCTTAAAATGGAGAAAGGCTAAAAGAATCCTGGGATATTGGGTTAAAATTTTAGTTACTAATATGAATTCCTATTTTAATATTTGTGTACAAAGGTAGACAATGGAGTATTCCTCAGCTATAAAGAATGATAAACTTGAAGCCTTTATATATGTGGATAACACTTGAAGATATACTCGTAAGTAAAGTACACCAGACCCACATATATAAAATCTCTCTAGTTTAAGAACTCAAGAAAAGAAGTAAAAATAGAAAGGTATAACAATTAAAAGAAAAGCAAGAACTTGAGGATTATACAATGAAGAGAGGGCAAGGAGAAAAGCTAGGAAACATGACACGGGCAAAGCCATACATTTATATGCACAAGATGAGTAAGGCAATGGTCCTGAGAATCGTCAGCAGGTTTTTGAAACTAACAGTTAATTGGTAGGATTCTCTCCCTGACTGACTATATATGCTGATACCTGTGAACTAAGCAACTGCACTGAAGATAGCAATGTATAATGGGAGGGTCATTCTTGGAATGCCTGTCATTCTGGTCTTCTAATTACATATGGCTTGTCATGTCATACCAATTATTGCCATACTGTTTCTCAAGTGAATGTTTGTTTATAAAAAAATAAGAGTAAACTGAAAACAAAAGGCAAGAAAAAAATGTTCTAGGACTATCCTGCTACAATGCTGTATATGGTTAGATTTCTAAATTTCTGTGTAAAATATGTAATTGTTTATTCTTGTTTTTTAATTTTTTAAATTTTATAATTCTTCATATTCATTAGAAAAAAGAAGGGTTTCAGACATATAAGTAATCTTTTTGGTTCATAAGAGATATGTGGATTAGAATTGAGTATTGAAGAGTTAGTTATTATTTTCCCAGAATTCTCCTCTTCCTGATAATCTTAAGGCTTTATTTGGTATAATTAATTTTCTTTTTAAAAATATTTATTTATTTACTTATTTATACAGGGTCTCGCTACTCAGCTTGGAGTTGTAGTGATCCTCCTGTCTCAGCTTCCCCAGTGCTGGGATTACAAGCGTGTGCCACCATGCTAGGCTTCAGTGGCTGGCAGTGTGCACCAGGGTTTCTGGGGCCAGTAGGAAATGCAGTACTAGAGATTAAACTCGGGTCCTTGAGCTTGTGAGGCAGGCACTTAGGCCACCAAACAATCTCCTGCACCCCCAATTCATTTTCTTAGTCGTTGAGTTTTTTAAAACTCAAGTTAAAAAGGGAGAAATTAGTGTAGATGATCAAACTTAAATTTCTATTCTGTGATTTTCCAGTTAGTAATTGGGTATATTTGAAGGATGACATGTATAACTTCACAGTTTTTTGGAGGTGGTGTAGTGAAGTTAACACTATTTGTGTCACTGAGATATTAAGTAAGTATGAGCTCTTTGACTCATACCTCTAGTCTTACCTACGTTGGGAAACAGCAGCAGTGTTCTGCATGAGGAAAAGGAGACCAGCAGAAAAGAAGGAAAATGATTCAGCAGAAAGCAGCAAGTTAGAAACAGAATGCTCTC
Organism: Tympanoctomys barrerae; assembly: GCA_002564285.1. NCBI lineage: Eukaryota > Metazoa > Chordata > Mammalia > Rodentia > Octodontidae > Tympanoctomys > Tympanoctomys barrerae. Next base: position 13,746 of record NDGN011455700.1, read on the forward strand.
TCAGAGCCCAAACCTCATCACTACTCCAACAGCAAATTGTCTGATTAATCATAATTGAATCTCAATATTTTATGAAAAACAACATTATTTTGCCTTGGGATTTAGTAATGTCCGTTTTTAATTAAATTGTTAATTTAATTATTATAAAATAGTATAAATCATTTTATACTTGCATAGCAAGTATAAAATAGCTTAGATGCTTCCCAATTACTAACCGTTATTCTAGAATTTGATGTAGACGAGCTGAAGAAAGATGAGAGAGTAAAGTGCTATCTTCAGTAACTCAGAATGAAACAAAGCCAAGCTAGCACTTTGGGATTTTTCTTATCATAGCTGTGCACAAGTAGCATATTCTGACCTATAAAATGGGAGGCATGGACGACTGTGGTGTTGTGAGAAAAAGTGGGAAATAAATTTCCTGTTGAGAGTGTGCTGATAGAATGTGGGCAGGTAAAATCTCAGTGGCACAGAAAGAACACGACTTAGAAAGTATCCAACTCAATGGTCATGTTTTAAGCTAACAAGCAGTTGCTCATCTTGCAGATTGCGTTAGGAACTGAGTTCACGGTACAAGGCAGAAGTGTCATGTGTTATACAAAAGTGCAAAAGAAGGGCAAAATGTCAAATGTCTCACATGATCTTGTTTTGAAGTAAACAATAGTTAGAGCCTGATAGTACATAATGATATCAAATCAATATGTTGCCGCCCTTCCCTATGGTGCGTGCAAAGAAAACTATAGTGTGCACTTTTCATCTTTGACCAAAAGTCCTTTATACTTGCATTGATGTCTTAGGCATATGAGTAGATAGGGTGAGGCAGCACAAGAAATAAAGGTATGGTACAGAATGTGAATAATATGCTGGAGTTAAATACTATTACTATTTACTAATTAGCATATTTTGCAGGTAAAAAAGCAAAACTACATTATGAAAGGAAGACTTAGTAAGGCAGTGCTTTGAATCAATAGTTATACCATTTAGAGAAAGTTTTGATATTTCACACCAAAGTATGGCTTAAAATTTTTGCCATTATTCTCTCCTTTAAATATGTACAAGTGTGTGCTCATATAGAAAAATGGACACTCTATCAACAATATAATCCCTACATTCTACAATGACCAATTATCATTGCAATTCATATATATATATGTATATGCATATATTATTTTCTAGTGTATCTAATCAATATCCATCCATTTTTCATCAACTCTTGTACAAGCACACTTACCATTTAAGCTAATTTTTCTCTTCTGTAGGTGGTAGATGATAGAAATGATTTTGTCCTGCTTTCCATGATTCATAGTTGGCATTGCACTATAAAAGATGCAATTAAATTTACACTTTTTTCTGACCTTCCTTTATTTATATTTATTTATTTATTTATTTAAATGCATTTAGTACAGGGTCTACAGGGTCTCACTACACAGATTGGACTCATAGTGA
>NDGN011455713.1:0-17824 GCA_002564285.1 Tympanoctomys barrerae
AGAAGGAGAAGGAGAAGGAGAAGGAGAAGGAGAAGGAGGAGGAGGAGGAGAAGGAGGAGGAGGCAGAGGAGGAGGAGGCAGAGGAGGAGGAGGCAGAGGCGGAGGAGGAGGAGGAGAAGGAGGAGAAGGAGGAGGAGGAGGAGCAGGAGCAGGAGGAAGAGGAGCAGGAGCAGGAGGAGGAGGAGGAGGAGAGTCTGTGTTACTCAAAACACTGATGGAATTAGTAACTCCCAGCTTTTAAATCTGTTTAATTTTTCAGAAATACAAAACAACTAACTGACTGAAGAACAAGATTCTGACCCATTTTCTAGGATGATGCATCAGGTTGAGTCCTGTGCCTGCAAGAGTCCAAGTATCAGCAGAAGCTTCTCCAAGTTTCTTTTCATATTTTCACTGTATCATTACTTCACTGTGGAGAGTGAGGAAGTCTAATACAATATGACCCTCGTTCTGCATCAAGGTACCTAAGGTCATCCTCTCTTTTCCCTCCACAGGACACTAAGTACTGGAGACAGTCTCTAAGAGTCCCTCTCTGGTTACAAGGAAAATTGTTAATACTTTTGAGACACTGTAGTCTAATTTTTTTGATTACAATTTCTTTATTTCTTTCACAAACTTGACCTTCTTACACAATAATTAAAGAAAACCTACCAAGGTTTGTTGGAGGCCTTCATTTCTTTTTACATTGTAATCTGTACTGATGAAGTCTTGTTTACATTCATTGCTTCAATGAATGTCCTTGATGACTAGTTTAAGATTTACATATTTAATGCAGATTTTAAATATAATTTGTGCTTAATTAACTGCCGACTAGAAATTTCCACTTAGATTTTCAGATACAGTTCCATTACCTTTAAAAAGTGAATCAAGGGCTGGTGAGATAGCTCAGCAGACTAAATGCCTGTTTAGGCAAGCTCAGGGACTAAGGTTTGATCCCTGGCACCATATGCCTCACTCACTCCACCTCCAGACACAATGAGCCGGCCCCTGAATCCGGGTGTAGTGGTGGACACCTGTAATCCCAGCTCTGGGAAGGCTGAAAACAGGAGGATCAGTACGAGTCTGAACTGCCTACTGAGACCCTGTACCAAATACATTAAAAAAGAATAATAAAATATCTGTACGCTGCTATAAAAATCTTAGAATTATTTCAACTCTATTTCCTGTTTCAGTAGATGAATACATCAATCAGGGAAATTATGAATCTGGTACGGATTTGCATAGTGTATCTGACATTTTTAGTACTGAAGATCAGATTCTCTTCCTTCCAGCCTATAACAACCTCCTGAGCCCCTTGAAATAAATCAGGACCATCTGACTGTATCCTGAGGGAAATCGACAGTTGCAGCAGGCTAGATTATAAATTACCACAATAATCACAGAAAGATACTTTTAAAAATGAGAAAACTTTCACTTTGTGTCATTGTGACATCATAGTACTTGTTACTGTGATCAAATGTAGTGGTTAAGAATATTGGGGTCATTCTGGCTGATGTGATACCTATGAAACTTGAAAAATACGTTTTCATTTTCTTGTCAGCATTTTCCTTATTTATGAAATGTGATTTTAGACTTTGCCTCACAGTGCTGCTCAGAAAACCAGACGGGTTAACTCATTCAGAGCTATGGCACAAAGCCTGGTGTGGTGACACACACTTGTAATCCTAGCACTAGTGTGGCTGAGGCAGGAGAGCCGCTGTGAGTTCATGACCATCTGGAAACTGCATAATGAATTCAAGGGCAGCCTTAACTACATAGGGAGGCTCTGTCTCACCTCACCCCCAACCCTGGCAAGAAAAAATGTACTGAATAACCAGCACTCTCATTCAACTTCTCAAAAAAAAAAAAGCACGACCCCTCATATTATGTGACGTTCACATGGAGCTTCACTGAAAGCCACAGCACAGGTACTTTTGGTAATCTTCACATTAATTATGATTCACTTTAAATTTCTGGGATTTTTGGCTCTCTTCAGTGTAACCAAATCAATACAATCTAAACAAACATCTCTTACCTGGATGACTTATTTTTATTGCCTCCCAACTAATCTCCTTACATCCATTCTGAAATCCATTGAGGCCATTCTACAAATTGCAGCTTTTGTGGTCCTCACAAAAATGCACTCTTATCCAACTGTGCTTCCTCTACTTAAAAATTCACATAGTTCCCTAAGGCCATTTGGACAAAGATCAAACAATTAAAGTCGCCTACAGAATCCTGCAAAGGTCTGATCTCCAGTTATATACACTTCGTGTTGCACGCCCCTTCTAATTCGTCTCCCCACGATGGCTTTCAGTTTCTCAAATACATGACATGCTCCCTGATATTACAGGATGTTAACATGGCTTTTTTAGGAAATATGAATGCTTTCTTTTTTTTGCTGATTGACATTGCTCAGATCTTACTGCAAACACTGCTTTTTGAGAGGAGTCTATGTCAAGTTTATAGCCTAGGTAAGGTTTCTTTATTACCAATTCTCATCACATAATATAACTTTATTTGCCATTGCCTGTGCAAAATAAGCTCAACTACACTCTCTTGTAAACACTGGACAGAGGGATATAGTTTTGCTTCTTGACTGTTTCATCCAGCATCAGTGAGGATCTTTGCAGTGTTCAAAGCCAAGTAAGAGATTTTTTTTTTCCTTCTAGTGTGATAGAAATGTAAGAAGCTTTCAAAAATGATCATTGGTGAATATATTCCATCACTGTGTGAAGACAGATAGAAAAATTCAACACTAAATTAGCACTGAAAAAACTTAGGTCAAATTTTAGTTTTTCTATTTTAAACATACTAGAACATTGCCCAAATGAATCATAGGAGAGCAATAGTGTACAACTAGCATAGTTTATACCTTTATATCTCAAAGAACCCTATCATGCATCAAAATTGAAGGCAACAAAAGTTGCATATTCCTGGAAGACATGAAACAATAATGTAATAAATTGTAGATATAAATACTTCTGAGTATATTTTATAAATGTGTCATATTTTCAGAGGTCAATTGTCATGCTTGAGATACAGTGAAGGGAATGCTATCACTCACCAGAGCCTGACTGAAAGGAGCACTGCTAACCGTAGGGCGACTGGAATGAGAATCATCATATGCCAGCTCCCAACTCTGAAGTCTGAGTAAGTACTATGTGTCCTTTCTGATCACCGCGTACACAATATGTACCATAAATTCTGGCTTATAAAGTATGTTCATTGATATTTAAACATAAATCAAGGGGTACATGCTAATTAATTAATGATTTCAGGTGACAAGAAAACTCTAATTATGGGGTCCAGCTTTTTAAGAAACATGTAAGGAATTTAAATGATAGAATAAGGTAGATCTTTCTTCACAACTAAATGAAAGATATTCTAATATAATTTCTAAGTTCCTTTTCTTTTGGAAAACATCAAAACAAAAAGGCATTAAAACACACATACACACAAACACACAACTTCAACTGGGAAAGAGGCAAGGGTAATGTGAAGGAAATGTTAATACATGAGAATACCTGATAACACTAGGGCAGTCATACCCTGCCCTAGTAAATAAGCAAAGTGAGTGGTCAACACAGCTAGTTTCAGTTGCATAAACCAGATTAAAAATGCCAGAGATGAAAGAGAGTGCAATTTGTTTCGCCTTCTCTGTTTACATTGTTCTTAGTAACAAATCCTTGGCTTTTACCTTGTGCATCCCTGCTGACCTGCACAGCTATACTCTCAGCCTGCCTTACAGCTGGGTGGGGGTAGAGCTGCCTTCTGACCAGTAGGACACACAAGTTGTAGGATGTCCACTTACACAAAGAACAAGATCTTCTCTCTCCTTTGGCACTTCTTTGTGGTAGAAAGGTATTTCAATTTCTTGAGTTACAGGAGCTATTTTATACCATGTGAAGATTTTTAATTAGAAGGTGAGACACAAGATACATCTTTAAAAATACTTTAAAATGTTATAAGCAGAATATGAATCTTTTGTTTAGGTTTTATACATGTGAATTTTGACTAAGACTAGAGGAATTTAACTTTTTCACTGTTAATAACAAGCCATTTGATATTAAACTCTACAAACTAACCTTAAGGTTAACTATATAGGCAATTGAGAGTGTCATAGCTTTTGCAAGTACAATATTAGAAAAATCTCTAGTTGAAATATAGAAAAACAGTAATTATCACTTGAAAGGCAGTGACGTCTGTGATATCTATTTAAAATTTCTCTTAAATCAGGTTCATAATAATTTGAAGGCAAGATATACAGGATAAGGCAATGCTTTAAAGAGTATTCCTAAAATTATAGTTTAATTCATTCATTTAAAAATTCTCCTTATCTACATTATAAGATGCATTTCTTGAGCTTTATAGAAATAAAATTGGAGCTTTCTGAATTAGACCTTATACCTAGGGTATAAATTACATTGGCTTCCAGATTTCCCTGTAAATGACAGATAACAAAATAAAAATGCTTTTCATTTCAAAATATCCTTGGGCGTAATTTTTTGCAATAATTTAAAGAATGCCATGCTCATTTTAACTGTGAAAGTGTCTTCCTTCCATATAGATTAGAAAAATTATTTGATGAGAAGAAAACATTAATAGTACAGTTCTTACAATTATAATAAAAATGTTTTTTTCAACTATGCTTGAACCAAAATAATGTCAATTTTGTTTCCTTCTTATACTAGATTCCTGCAAAATGTTTTGTTTAAAGAAATGGCTCTTGGACTAACAAATAGCTCAGTAGATTAAAGCTACTGTAAGCAGGCTCAGGAATTTGATCCCCGACCCAGCCTCCGGGGCACACTGAGTCAGACATTGAGACTGGGCATGGAGGCACTATAATCCCAGCTCTTGGGAGGCTGTAACCAGGTGATCACTAGGAGTCCTATCTAGTAATGAGAACCTGAACACGCTGTAGACCCTTCCCTAAAATATAAAAAAAAGAAAGTGTTATTTTTCTAGATAAAAGCAAAGACTTGAATATATATATATATATAGCATATATGTATTTGATATATTCATATAATCCTAATAAAGAGATTTTAAAAAAATCAACATAAACCTTAAGAACAAGGAGGATAAAAGAAAAATTTCAAAAATTTAGATGTAGGAAAGCACAAGAATCCATGATAGCTAAGCAAGTAGATGAGAAGGAACAGACTCTCTAGTGAGTAACCACCTGAAAGTCAACCCAGTATTTCATAGAATGCCCAAAAGGCATAGAAATTGGCTATATAAATGAACTTGATGCCTAGTAGGAATAGGCAGGACTTACTGAATCTAGCTGGAAAGTCGTAGATTTTTGTACATCCACCTCTCGGTGAGCCTGCCTTCTAGACCTGGGGTCTTATTCTCTTTTAAAATGATTTAAAGTAACCATTGTTAATTTCTTTTCTTGTTTCATAATTCTGTGCCACTCTTACTGTCTTACAATGCTTTGTTTTTGTCTTTATTCTTGTTATTTTTTCCACTTAAAATGTTTTAAATTTACTTCCTAATTGGCTACATAAATATTACATATACTGTTTAAAAGCATTTTGTATACATTTTGAAAGAAAAAAATAGGGTCTAGACTGGAGGAGTCTCAGTACCAGTTCATGTGTTCAGTTTTAAACTTATACTTCATAACGAAATAATATTAATCATTTGGAGTACAGACTATATACATCCTAACTCTGCCAACTCTTGCTAACCCAAATATTTTTACTGTAAAGAGAATAAATAAATAACAACAGCAAAGACCAAAACAAAGCAATGAAGAATGATATAGGATTTCAAAATAAATTGATAGGAAATTAACAATGGTTGTTATATTACATATTGTTAATATCAATGGAGTTGATCAGATTGCCAGATGTAAGAACATAAGATTGATCAAAACATTCAACATTAACTAAAACATTGATAGTAAGAGCTATAGTCTACAGAGTAGAAATTAAAAGATACTTCACAAAAATCTAACAGGCTCAGGAAGAGCTACCGAAAGATGGACATTTTGAAGGATTATTTAACAAACATCTCATCTGCATTGATCTACAGTGATCCTTTAAATAGGTGAATATTCTCTCCCATCATGGCATACACAGAGAACTTTTAAATATGATTTTAGTTTTCTTATCATCATATATAGGTAGTTCATAATTAGCAGATTTCTGAGGAAAATCTCTAATTAGGGAGGTAGAAATCAAAATAAGCAAATTGAAAAAGCAAGCAAGAGAAAAATGTCCTTTCAGGAAAAAGGAATGCCAAAAGACTCTTGGTAATATCTTCAGCGATACAAGCAAATGTATCACAGCCATTAAACAAGAAGAAAATGAAAAAATGTGGAAGAAAATGAGAAATTTGATAAATTTTTTTTTTAAGTTGGAGATGACAGAAAGGAGAACAAAAGTAAATTCACACACAAAAGTCCCAGAATTTCAAAGTCCAAATAATAGCTATTTAGACTGAACAAATAAGGATAAACAATAGAGCTGTACCTTCAAAAAGGATAACAATAACTAAAAAGTGATTTTAAAAAAACCCTGAAAACTCAGAAAGATCTTAGAACAATAGAGAAAGGTGGATCCAGGCCTTATTTTTTAATGTCAGATTGCTAAAAAGCAAGATTATATCGTTTGATAATTTATTGGAAAGAATCAAGTACAAGAAATTTAAATGACTTGATTTTTTTCATGGTAACCTAGGAAAGATGAGAGAGAGAGAGACAGAGACAGACAGACAGAGAGAGAGAGACAGGGAGATAGAGACAGAGACAGAGACACTTAGACAGGGAAGGGATTCCCAGAGCACAAGGCAAGGCAGAAGTCTTGTGACAGTGATTGTGCTACAGACAATAGAACAAGATGCCTCAAACACCCTTGCTTTCTCACTTTGAAACCCAAGAACAGAACCTGAGCTCTCAGTCCTGAGAAACACCCCTCATTTTCGTTCCTTCTTAGCTAGCCTTCAGCAGGCAGTGATGAAGTGCTAACACTGCTCTTGCCTTGTGCTCTAAATAATTGAACCTCCTTTTTTATATCTGAAAAGTATTTGACTTAAAGTTCTAACAGAGGGCTAAAAAAGAGCTTTATTAGGCTTTGTTCTGAATGTATAGAACAGGCCATTTCCTCTGAACAGAAGTTTTGACTAACACTGGAATCAGGTTCTATGATTTTTGCTTCACATATGCTCCACATAGACCCTTAGGCACATAAATTCATTTTATAACAAACATTTAAAAGCATAATGGGGCTGGCCAAATAGCTCAGTGGATGAAAGCCCAGCCATGCCCCCCGGGGTGCTTGAAGAAGACAATTGAGACTGGGCGTGGTGATGCGCACCTCAAATCCCAGCTCTTGGGAGGCTGTAAACAGGCGGCTCACTAGGAGTCCAATCTAGTAGTGAGACCCTGAATACCATGTAGACCCTTCCCTAAAATACAAACAAACAAACAAATAAATAAATAAAAATAAATTAAATAAATAAATGAAAACATTATGATAAAATAGTTGAAATCCTTAGGGATGAATATATGATCTCACTCAACAACAGAAGCATGGAATATTCAGATACGCATAATATATATGCATTTATATGTTCAGATAGATCAAATATATGCAGAATATATATACACATATATATGAATATATAGATCTGAGTTGCTTAGTATTTATAACATTGCAATCAATAAGATATCCTTATTCATTTTACATACTTGTGAAACGTAGTATCTCCCCTTTGGATGCCACACAGATAAGGGTCATTCAGCTGAAAATAAGGAAAAAGTGTGTATCCATCTTGGTGCTCTCCTAGTAGCTCCAGTTGCTGTATTTAATTGGGATATATGTGAACATGAACTTGATGTTTTCCTTCTACTTAGGATGACACAGTTGTGGTGTTCATACTTTATTTCCTCGAACCAAAGTTTATGTTCCTGACCTGAAGTGGCCCCCTCCTCCCCTTACAACCTGGATGCTGCTCTGGAGAAAAATGCAAGCTCCAATACTGCCTTCTAGGTGGGAGGCTTTCATTGTATGCACTTTGTTTGAAAGTCACTAGGATTTTATCACAGGTTGAGTACTTCATATATGTATAAACTCCTAAAGTAGGAAGATATCTCCTTTTGCTATAAAACAACTTTTAGAAATTGGAAAAAAATAATATTATACACTTTATCTATTCTGTACATACAGAGTTAAAATAGAGAAGGATGTTTAACTTTCAAATTTCATTAATTAAATATTTAACTCAAATAATTACAAAATTTGACTGGACATTAAATCATTATTTACTGACTTCTTAAAAATAAGATTGTCATTTCTTCGTATCTGAAGGTTATTTAATAAAATAATAATATTTTAAAAGTCAAATTTGAACCAAATTCATTAGACATTAAACATTATCCAAAACCTGAATATTTTCTGTTAGGTAGTGTGATGGTTAAGGTAGGCTGTTGATTTGAGTGACTGAGGAACTGCCCAATCATGTAGTACAGCCCACCTCCATATGTGCATGGTCAGGCCAATGAGGCATAACCTATCGCCTGTATGGTCCCTGGCTCCTTCCTCCCTGGCCTGGTCTCCCTGCTCTGCTTCCCCATTATTGTGAACAGAGCCACGTGCTCCAACACACACTTTTGCCATGATAGTTTTGTCTTGGGGCCAGCTTAACATGGACTGAATAATCTGAAGCCCTAAATAAAATATCCTCCTATTTATTATGACTGCCAAGTATTTGGTTTCGGGTACAGGAAGGCTGGCTAGTACAAGTACATTATTTAAAGACGCATGATTTAATGGGAAAACAATCTAGATTTTTTTTAACATAGTAATTTGTTCCTGTTTAAAGACAAATTATAATAGCTACATACAAAAAAGTTATAAAATTATCCTTGGTTTTACAATGATAAATAAGAAACATTAAAATTATCCAATCAAACAAGGTATACAATGAATTTTACTCTATTGTCTTATTTTTGTGAAAACATTGAAAGCAAAATAACTTGCTGGAATATAACAATAAGAGCAGAATAAGTATGACATTAATGGATAATGGGAATTATTTTCACAGAACCAGTATTTTCCTCATCTAACAATAAATAAACCAATGATGAGATAAGCATTGATTTGTGTAGCTTTCTAAAATTAGGACAAAATTATTATCAAAATATAGATTCTACCTTAAAATAATAATACAATATAAATCTAACACACTTGGGTGTTTTAATTTTAATGTAGTTTTGATATTAGGAAATTTGATTATGCAATTTGAGAATTTGAAGTAATACTTCATAGTTTTTCATTTATTTTTTCAGGGAATTTGATTATAATTTTTGTTTAGTCAATTAATCAATAAGAAAATTTTATAGACTGGCTTTAAAAATTAAAAAATATATGTTCTTTTAAAAGTTTCTACTAGTGTATTAACATTTACATGTTATCATGGATCATTAACATTGAACCTATCTCTTCTTCTTTGATGAATTATACTGAAGTATCAATGAGCAAAGTATTCTCAAATTGGATATAAATTTTACTTCAAATATGTCAGCAATTATTGTACAATCTTATATAACACTATGAACATGGTCAATATTTACTCATAGAAGAGGCAAGGTTATGACCATCATCTCTATAATTAATTTTTTTCTCATTTTTACTACCCTAAATCTAAAGTTTACATTACATATCCCAGTACATGTTTTCCTAGGTCTGAGTGTATCCTCAAAGCCTTCTTCCTCTTTTTTCTAGGAAACTAGAAAGTAGCTATACTTCATGACCTACAAGTATTCACATGCGGTCTTCCTTTAATGCAAAACATGTGTAGTATTACTCATTTACAAGTGCACGAGAAAAATGAAAGTCAAGGCTGAAAGTAAAATGGACATAATTTTAATGGTTTCTTTAAAATTTTGTGCATTGGATTCAAACAGCAAACTGTGTGCACTCAACTGGTATCACAATGTTGTCAAGAAATCTGTGTCTTTTACCATTTTACACACAATTGTTCATTACAATATGTTATCAGCCTTGTGGAAACCAGGGGTGTGGGATGGTAAGCAGTGCTGGTAGTGCACCTAGCTTTTATATTATCTAACTTGAAAATATTTCTCTTCTATGACTCCTCTTTTCTTGATAAAAATAGTTTTCACCAAACGTTGGTGGTGCACACGCACTACCATACATGCTTGACATCACACCCCTGACAGGAACACATGTTCTTATTTTGTTGATAAAAAGTATTACAAAAATTTCCATACAAAAACTATTTTCATAGAAATCTTGCATTTCCACAAATAAACCTGAACATTTTTTTGAAAAAAAAAAACTGCTCAAGAATTTTCTTCATTTTACATTGTGACTGTGTTGAGAAATGCAGTCCACTTCCGAGTTCTCTGCACGTACTTCTCTCATGATGACAAGTTCCCTTTCTCTTATCAGTGAGATCTGCCCAGGCTCCATCAAGTTCATTTGGAACAGAAACAAAGGTTTGCATTCACATAGCTGAATCTTAGAATGAAAGCTTCAGTCTTCCAAGTAACCAAAAATACTGACTCATCTTTTGCAATTTAAGACAAGGATTGCCAAAAAATCATTCTTTTAACTCAGAATCACTGAACCAAGTTTTGTTCTTTTATTTCTTGTGTGAGGTTAGGGAATGGGGATGTTCAGGGGAAATGAGGGGATCTGTTTGAGGTGCTAAGACTCCTGCCTTGGAGAATTTAAGAAAAAAATTTATTGTCTTGTTATTTTACATTGATATCTCATTCAGTGACACAGATTATGAGGTAAGAAAGAAGAGAAAAAGGAAGAAAGAGAAAGGGAGAGAAGGATGGAGGGAGGAAGGGAGGAAGGGAGACAGAGGGGGAGGGAGAGAGAGAGAGAGAGAGAGAGAGAGAATTTGCTTCATATTCCAATTGCCAAGGAATTCAGATGTGTTTTGCATTACATTTTTTCACGTTCTATAAACACATACTGTCTATTCATAGGATAATTATACTCAGTAGATGGAGCTACTAACATCATTGCTTCTTCTCTGGGTATTCAAAAGAGGGTAATATTTCACTTGAAATCATAGTTGTGGCTGATGTCAAGTATTTTTATCCTTTGCAAATTTTTCCTTACTGATCGCCCCCTCGGGCATTGACATTCCATCTCCTGGCAACAACTGAGCTTCCCAAGGAACCTAAAATTTCTCACCGGACTGCATTAGAAGTCAGTCACAAAATGCTCATGTAACATTCACTCAGAGGAAGGGAGGAACCCATGATAAACAGTGTAACCCAGTGTAACTTGGTTGATCCGTGATGCTTGTAAATCAAGTCTGATCATTGCAACTGCTTAGATCACAGAGTCTCTAGTTCATAGACACAGCGGCATGAGGTAACTCATTTTATTTTGCACAGGTTGCATATTTCCACAGGAAACATTCTCGCTAAATTGGAAAAAAGACGACAGTTTGTGCTTGGGCGTTGGTTCTCCCAGCTTTATGCCATGGTTTCTTTACCTGGCAACCTTCTGTCATTAAAAGTGTGCATGTTGATAACCTCTTCTGTTTTCACAATAACTGGGGCCTGTGGCTTATGTTTTAGCCGACGCTGGCATTTCAGGGACATCCTCAGTTCCTCTACCATGGCACTACAGAAGGATCTCTAAAGAAGAACACAGAAAAGTTGAATTTACAAACAGATAAACCCAAATGACCAAAAACAGCATGAAAATCATTCTCAACTGACCTGTCAGTGTAACAGTCTTAAAGGTTTAAAAATTTTCACTATAAAATATATAACAATAACTAGACTTTAATAGATTTTAATACATAATGAGTGGATTAGCATATGAAAAACAAAAAGAACTATAACACTGAAATGAATTCAACAAGAAAGGTATATAATTGAACTATATAGAGTACAGATTTCTGACGACACCATGTCAAACTGATTAGCATAAAATAGAAATTGATGTAACATTTAAAAACAGACATCTAAGTCATAAAACCATTTGTGAAAATTCCAAAATAATTTTAGAAGAATTTGCTGCTCTTTAGATCTCAAGATAAGTTACACAAAATACCCTCTAAACATTGATTCTTCATGTGCCTCCTGAAACAACAAAAAGCATCACACACAAAGACATAAAATGTGAAAATCATTCCTAGTATTTAATTACATTTTTGGTGATTATACCTATAAAACATTGACATGATTAGAAACAAGTATGGTTTAATCACAAAGTGACAAACTAACATGTTAAACATCTCCAAACAATGTTAAAAAAAGTTTTTTGTCATCTACTTGGTAACTGAAGCCTGCAAATAATGTGTTCCTTGAGGAAGAAGAATCTACCATCTATCTTTTAATTCTCTTATTGGAAGATTTTAAGTTTCTGCACATTGGAGGCTCATTATTCTAGATTGTAACTCATATCACAGTCATATGTGCAAAACGATTTTAAATACTTTTTCCCTATCTGATTGTAATTCTTATGTATTAATTACATATAAATCAGATTAGGAACCAACTGTACATTACAGTTGAAACTCACATGGGTGGACCTTTAGGTTAGGATTTTTCTGGAACAGAATAAAAAATACGAATACCAACCCAACATTTGGACAAGTGTAAAACTTGATACAACTCTCAAATGTGACATGATAACAAGATGTAGAAAACCTAATCGAATATGAATGTGAAGAATTTCTTTGTTGTGGCTTCACTGCTGATCAGTTTAGGCTGATTGCAAGAGAAAATAGGATAAAATTTTTAATATCATATTTACACAAGGTGTCACCTTATTTGAATAAGTATTTTGCATGAAGAAACTTCTGTGACATTCAAAACAGCAGTTCAAATTGATTAGGCTTCTGTTGCAGAAAGCCAGCTCCAACAGTGATTTTTTGCAGTTCATGCTTGCCACTGAAAAGTGTATCTCAATTCAAGTTTTGTAATTTTTAACACTGCTCTAATTACTTTTATGTTTAAATGAATGGGTCCTCATTTTTTTCAGACAAGCTTTTGGATCAATTTAATTATTAGTCTTCTTTACTAGAAGTCTACATAATTTGTAAGAATACTCCTTGTCTTTGCATCAGTTACTAATACCCTTTTCTTTGTGAGCAACAGGTCATATTCGTAGCTCTTATCCTCTCCATGTGACTCATCCTGCTTTTCCTCCCATTGTCTTCCTTCCTCCCCTTCCCTGGCTTTCCTTTCTCTTCACACCACCTTCTGTGCTTGGCTCTTCATGGCTTTTGGCTTTTGCTTCTCCTCTTTTGATGCCCTAATGAGATCTTTCAGCGCTCATATAACTCCCTACCTCTGGATATGACTCAAGTTTTAGCTTCTTTAGAGTATCTTTTGCATAGCCTCATTATCTTCACTCAATTACACTTTATTGCCTCAGTGTTTTGCAATCAGCACAGAGACCAAGGTTTTGGGCATGACCAAAAGGTTTTTAAATCATGGCCAAGTTATAAAAAAAAAAAAAAAAGCTGCAGGACCCTGCGCTTGCCAGGCAAGCACTTAGTCTACTGAGCTATCTCCCCGGCCCTGCACCAAACACTTTCAATTTTATTTGTCATTGTTTCTGACTCAGTTGCTTAAAGGTTTTCAGATTTAGAGTCTTACCAAAACACAATCTAAAGCTTGAGCATTTGTTTAATAACAATGAATTAGTAAATATATTAATGTATTAGCACGTTCCGTGGGTGATGGCTAAATGTTACTCCTGAATTTCTTGTTAAGTACAGAGTTACTGCCATGCATTATTGATTCTGTGTTAAATTATGCATTACTGAACTTCATGAATTACTGAATGATATTTATAGTAAGTGATTTCTATGGCACCTGGTAGCCATTTTATGGACACAGTGTTTTGTGTTGCTTAATACCTACTATTAGATGTATTTATTAAGAACATGATGGTAATGATGATGAAGATGGTGATGGTGACAACACTGGAGAAATGGAAAAATCTGATTCCCAAAGGGAGAGGAATACAAAGTCTTGAGGTAACTTAGTCTTGGCTCTCTGTTGAAACATTTAACAGAAGAATCGATTAGATAACATGACAAGGTCAGAACTCAATCCTCCTACACTCATAAGTGTTACAGGCTGTGAATCATTTTGAAATACATCAGGATTTAAAACTAATAAATTCCCCAAATATTAGCTAACGTAGAACCCCTTCTTATGGCAATTTCAACTTGTGGAATTCTGGTTGTATGGGCTTCAGAACAAACCAGAAAAGGCACGTGAAGTTTTCTTGTGCAATTCAAAGCTAGAGCAAGCAACTGATTTTCTTAAGAAAAAATATTATCAAAATACTTGCACAATCTTCACTAGTACCCGATGCTGAATTCAAACTAAAAATGAAGGCATACAATGCTATTTTGAATCATCAATATACAGTTTGTAATTCAAATATAAAACTTAACTAAAATAACTTGCTCGAAAGATCAAATTAATTTTATTTTTTTGTAGTTGTAGGCTATCATATTATATTGACTAATTCAGAATCTATCTCAGTTAAAATTTTGTAACCACAGTTTACCATTCAGACTTCATTGAATTTATAAAGCCATTAGAAATTAAACATTTAGTCATGCAATCTTTATTCAATCAATGGTTTTGACAACATTTATAAAATAAAAATTGTTTTCATTATAAGTAAGGTGAATTTTACAAGTTCCTCTTTGATTATCAGTGCAATTATTTCATTTTTAATTGCAAATAAAATATGAGACAGTAGGAATTTTCTTATTAGAATATGCTTAGAGTCTATCATAAAACTCAAGAAACATTTGGAGCTGAAAAATATTTAGAATACACAAAACAAATCAAGACAAATTAAGGACATTTAATAATATAAAATATTGCTTAGTCGTTTTACTAAGACAATTTCTGTCACTTTTCATCTTTATCTCTGTCTCTGTCTCACTCTGTCAGTCTCTCTCTCCCACCTCTTATGCATCTGAAGTTCAAACCATGTAGTTTTTAAAAGTAGAATCATTAACCTTTCTATATATTGGCAAAACATTAGTATAACTGTAAAGTAATGCTTTGTTTTCATGCAATAAACCAGATATCTTTTTGTACTTCATCCATCCAATAATTGGAATTTTTAAGAATTTCTTATTGGACTATGAAATGATGCTTAAGAAATAAACATCATATGTCCTTAACAGAAGTTTCCCATGTTAGCATAAAAATAAAGAGGTGAAGGAAAGAATGAGAGATAAAAATAAAGGAATGAAGTAGAATGGGAGGTGGACAAATGGGACAGAGGAAAGGAAGGAAAGAACAGAGGGAGTGAGAGAGGAACAGGGATCTTGAGAGGGAAAGGAGAGGGCTACAGCTGTCAAGCCTTCCCAATATCTTCTCCCGAAGTGTAGACACCAAAGTCATTGTCCTTATGTAAGGAAAGTTCTTTAGAGTGAAAGTAACAGTAAAAATGGTTTTTTTCACATTAATTTAATAGACTACATAATGAGAAAAGAAAGGCACAAGGATACTAACCATTATTAAAAACCTCTTTTAGTAAGTTTCAAATTTTACTAAACAGTGTCTGGATGGTATGGTGGCACTAACCAAATAGAAGATTCCTGAAAATGAAAATTTAAATCTTTGAGCTGTTAGCATGTATAATTGCATTTAAATAAGTAAAACTTTTTACAAAATTCACTAAATTGAATGAAACAACCTGTACTTACACACCTCTAATTTCAGAAATAATGAAGGCCTGGAAATCTTGATGGTATGGAATTGCCCTGTTTGCATTTATTTTTAAGTTTTCTTTTGTATTTTGAGTAGAGTAAGCAAACAAATTAATAGTCCACAGAGAAATGGTTGCAAAAGTACCATAATAAGGATTACAGAATAATTATTCTTGATTGCTTTACTTTCTAATTTATAGAAGTGTTTATATGACATATGAGACCATTTGGAAAAACAAAGAATTTTAAAATATTGGAAATGTATTTGTGACTGTGGTTGCTATTCAAACTAATACATTCAAACTTCATTTGTAAGTTAAACTCATTAAGTAGTTAAAAAGAATCATTTAATTTTTTTTTCAGTACTGGGGATCGAATTCTGGACCTTGTACTTGCCTAGCAGGTACTTATACTACTGTACTATATTCCCCAGCACAGAATCAGTCTGAAATTTTAAACTCAGCCTAATCACTTTCCTGCTGGTGAATGCCTTCATTTATTGCTAGATCAAGGAGTGAACACAAGATATATTACTATCAAGTCTATATTCATATTTATTGTTTTTTCCGCCCCCCCGTATTTATTGTTAAGAATAAAACTTTATTTTGTGTCATGCTACACTGTTCCTTCATAGCAAAAATAAAATTATATGCTACAATACATTCAGAATAATTACCATTTTTCATATATGGTTCTTATCTGAGTCTCTATGAAATGTATTTGAGCTCCTTTGATTAGATATTTTGGCTCAGTGTTCTAATATATATTAAAATATATCCATCAAACTTTTTGTATCTGTTGTTCACTAACAGGATTCATGATACATGTTTCAACACTATATAACTTCTAAATCTTTAATTTATTGGCAAAACAATTGTGGATTACATGTAGTGGAGGCAATTCCAAACAATCACTGTAATGGTATCATATCAAATACTAAACTATCTAAGTAAATTTAACTAAAACATGTATACTTACAATATTTTGTGTGGCTATTGGTGCATTGAATACAGAAAATAACAGTCATTTAATGTAACCCTTTGACTTTTTGCTTTTGGTTATATATTTGTAACTAGCAGTCTTTGAAAAATATCAGACAGCTAATGCTATCAATCAGAAGTCTGAATTAGCCTAAGATCATGTNAATATAATGATGAATTAATGAGAGATGAAAATGACTAGTTAAAACACTCATGCTCAAATATATATTGCAATTTTGATTTTGAAATTCCATTTTTTTGAAGCTAGGATCTTGAAAATGTTATATTATTTCTTTAAGCTTCTCAGCAGTGAAAAGGCTTTTAAAAACCCTTTTACTTAATCAGGGTAATTTAATCGAATATATGCAAAAACTTAGAAAGTAAAGTTGTGTATTTGAGGTTATGTTCATAGCAGTTGTCAGGGCCCACAAAAAACGTTTGATGTAACTTCCATTCCATGAACGCTTTTAGAAAATAGAAATTAACCTGCCTTATTAGTGATGTCTTCAGTCTAATTGAGCTTTCTGCCTAATACTATTCTAATTACATGTTAATCTTTGCATACTAAATGATAAGGCAGAGAGGAATAAAGTGTGAAATAAGGAAATACAAATCTTTCTCAGTAAGTTAAGTGCAAAACATGGATTATTTTACAATGATAAATATAATTAAAGATTCAAGTATTCTTTAGAAATTTGACATAAAGTAACTAAGCCAATGTCTTCATCTTTCATTTTGCAAATGCAATGACACAGAGAAAAATGAAGCAGCATTATATATTTTTACATTCCACATATTAAAGCTAGAAAAATAAGTAAATAAGGTCTGACTAACTTTGACACCATGTTAGTCAACAGAGCAGTGAAACACACTTTACAAAGCAGCAATGTTCATCATTACATCGTAGTGGAAAATATTAATGATACAAACTTTCAAGAAAACTATAACAGGAAACTCTCTTACTAAGATCTTGCAGTTAAAATGTATCATGTTTAGTAATAACAATAATATGACACTAAAATAGCAGCTGTCTATTATATATCAGTTGCATTAAAAAACTCTGATAACTATCTTAATTCTCTTTCCACTTATATGTAACTGATACAACATATTAAATTTGTGCATGACACAAAATGATATGAATGTACACATATATATATATA
>NDGN011455717.1:0-11708 GCA_002564285.1 Tympanoctomys barrerae
GCGGAACTGGGGATTGAACTCAGGCCCCTGCGCTTGCCAGGCAAGCGCTTATTCCACTGAGCCGTCTCCCTGGCCCCACATTTACTATCTTTTACTTACGTTCTCTCATGTTTGCTTGATTTTTTTGGTAATAAAATATTTTAATTCCCTTCCTAATTCCTTTCATGCATATTATATAACTATATCTGTGTGGTTATCACGGGTGCTACATTTAATACTAAGTTATGATGCTCTGAGTGGATTTACAGTGGTCCCTCAGTGTCGCTGGGGTTACATTCCAAGTACCCCCATGATGAGTGAAAAATCGGTGAAGTAACGATGTTAGATTTATTTTAGTGCTTATATCTACTTTAAGTCTTATAAACCCTTTCCACACTCTTATAAACCTTTCCCATACTTTAAAAAACCCTTCTAATATTCTTAACCATTTTCTAAAGTCATAAACTTATGTAATTTTAACAACATATGTATACTTTATGATGCTGCAAAATCTGCAATATAGCGAAAAATCCATGACAAATAATTTATTTATTTATTATTTTTCATGACAAATAATTTAGATTAATATTTTTTGAAAATTCACAAAATAGTGAGCGAATTGTGAAATAGCGAGGGGCTACTGTATACCTGCTTAATTTCAATAGCGTACAAAACTGCTACAGTTCACTTTTGTCCTTACTCGTCATTTTTGTCACATAATTTACCTTTGTACATTTTACATCCAAAAACATACACTAGTAGATTTTAAAAATGACTTAAATTAAAAAGTTAGACTTAATTTACATAGAAAACAACATGCAAAATTACAAGCCAAAGTTAAAATACTGCTATCTTCGTCCTACTCTGTTTTTCTCCTGTTGCACTACTTAAGTCATGTAGATGACAGAGAGTAAGTTCTAGCTGCTGTCGCAGGACACGAGCTTTGCACCCTGCTTCTCCCTCTGTGTGATTCTGAGGTGCAGATGGCTATTCTTACGTGTCTGTCTTCCTTTTTGTTTTCTGGTTTTTTGTTTGTTTGGGTTTTTGAGACAGGGTATCACGGTATAGTGGAGGCTGGCCTTGAATTCACTATGTAGCTTAGGCTAGCCTTGAACTTGTGGTGATCCTCCTGCCTCAGCCTCCTGCACCTGGATGTTCCTCCACTTCAGCCAGTAGTATTGTCTTTAGTATTTCTTGTGGGGTAATTTCAGTGGCGACTACGCTTACTCATCTTCTGCTAAGAATATCTTAGTTGTTCTCTCACCTTATAAAAATCCAAATTTGACTGTGTTCAGTTAAGGTACACTCATGTTGCTATAAGATACACCTGCTACATAGCAGAGCAGTTATTATACTGGGAAAACGAGCTTGCCTGTCACCTCATGTGGCCTTTGCTTTGTGCCAAGAACAGCTAGGGCCTCCTGTTTAGCTGGAGTCCCGAGCCCACCGTCTGCAGTCCTTGAGCTGCGGGGCTGACTCGCCGTCCTGCGCTCTGAGTCCCGTGGCCTTCCTCTGGCTCACATCATCTGGTTCTCTTCCCAGTCTCTGGGACTCGGTGTTGCTTTATTTCACTTATTTTGTAAAGATTCCATGCAGAAGTAAACTCAGGCTGTTTTATTTCCACAGATAGCTTCTTTCATTTAGTGAGATAAGTTGCAATTTCATAGGTGTTACGGAAATGGCAGAACTGTCACTGTGTAATGAAATATGTACTCTCATATTGGTCAAAGAGCTACTAGAAATCATCATGACAGCCCAGGTGCCTGCTGATAAAGGAGTGGACAAAGAAACTCTGTGTGTGTGTGTGTGTGTGTGTGTGTGCTTGTGCGTGTGCATGTGCATGCATGTGTGCGTGTGCATGCGTGTGCGTGCATGTGTGTGTGCATGTGTGTGCGTGTGTGTGTGCATGTGCACAATGGAATGCTATTCAGTCTTTAAGAAGGATGCTGTTCTCCTTTAATATTAAATGGCAGTTTTTCTAGATAAAGAATTCTTGCCCAGCTTAGTTATTAAGATCTATTAAAGTGGGTTAGGACCCACTATGCTATTGTATCAGTTTATACCTATATAACATCTTTATTAATTTAAAAATTATTTAATCAGAATAGCTCTGTCCTATTTGAAAATAGAAGTTGAGTCTAAAATTATAATCTAATTTAGAAAAGTAGATTTATACTGTTTTAATATAAAATATCAAAGGCCTATATGAAATCAGTCAGTAAGAAAAGAGAGCCTCTAAAGTATCTGTTATCTAAGAACTCTGAAGGCACCCTTCCCTGTGCTCTCCCACACAGGCTGCGAATGACTAGACAGGGTGGAACCCTGCCTGTCCGTCCTGGTAGTAAATCCTGTGTCCAATTAACATATTTAATATGACAGTGATAAGCAAGGAAACACGCCCGGAGCCGGGCGGTGTGGGTGTGGGAAAGAGCGGAACTGCACTCGGCTCAGTGGCGTCCCGCGTCCCTGCCACAGTCACGCTGCGTTTGGTGTGGCCCGGCTCGCTGGAGCTGTGGAGTCAGACAGCTGGCTGCAGCCCTGGTTCTGTCATGCGCTTGCTTTGCAACACTAGAGAGTGTTTACTCGAGCTTGCTCCTATTCTGAAAACTGCTAGAGGCGTGCTTTTCCTGAGAATGTGAAAGAACACAAATACCTAAATCTAGAGTGGGGGAATAATGACGGAAACATCTAGAGCATTAGTTTGGAAATCAGAATATCTATTCCAGAATAGATACCTGTAACACTCGTATCAGTAACTACTTCATTCCTCTAAGGCTGAATAATTTATTTCTCATCATCTCATGAGAAACGATGAGATGAGAGCCAATCTCCTACCTACCTGTAAAGAGATTGGCTTTGGCAACTCGTTTTGTTCCTGTAAAAATTGTCCCATGTATTAGTACCTGCTTGTGACACGTAATGTCCCCTCCTCGTGTGGGTCCGCAGCAGGCGCACAGGCACCCTGTGCTTGTCACTTCTGCTCCCACTCCTCTTCCCCCGTCCATTTCTTGGTACTCTTCTCTTTTGAAACAACAACAACAACAAAAAAACCCTCCCTCCTTTCTTTATTTTTATTACATGGTATCTCTTGTGTAAGGAACACAAAACATAAATAAAGAGCGAAATAAAAGACATATTCCTGGATTTGAAAATTCTTGATCTTCAATACTGTAAGGTAAAACATTTTAATAATTCCAAAGGTAGATCTTCCAAAATTCATGTTGCTTAAAAATGTGAAGTGAAATCTCTAAAAGTTGTGAACTTGACAGCAGTCCAAAAGTGATAGAAAAAATGTTCTGAGTATGAAACTATTTACGTTTTGGAAACAATTTGGCAGAAATGCCCACCCTGCTCAGAATATAGTGTGCAGGTCATCTGGAACTCCTGATTTCTCGTGATTTGCAAGGTGAGCAAGAATGGAATCTTATGGCTTCTGTCTTGCAATTGTTGTGTTTTGGGATACATACAGCTGATAGTGACTTATTTCTTTTTATTTTGTTCTGAATTATAGGGTGGTTTCACACGTAAATATTCTCTTAGCTCAAAAACAGGAACACTTCTTCCAGAATTCCCCAGCGCTCAGCACCTTGTGCACCAAGGATGTGTTTCTAAGGACAAGGTACTTGTTGAAGATACTTCTGCATTGATTTTCTGATATGTTTGTCTCATATCTCAACTTCTTGGGAATCTCAAGGTACTTGCAGGAAGCAGTCAGAAATTTACATAATCAAACAGAATTGATTGATTTATGGGAGAGATAAATGCTAGCTAACATTGATTAGCACTTTCCAATTAATTATTTACCATCTAACGATAATATGTAATCAGAAGGTGGTAAAATAAACCTTAACAAGCTAAAGATGTTTTATTCCAAACTCGGTGCTGAGGAAGCCAGTGCAGTAGCGTGTTGCCACACGCGGGTCTCTCCGCTGTGGGCTTCCTGTTTCCCGTTAGCTGCATTTGTGTCTAGTGAACAGTCGCGAAGCATTTCTCCTGGACAGAGGTTGCCCAGCCCTGAGCAGGAGGTGCCTCAGGCCACAGAGGTGACACAGTGGCCTGAACCCTAAATTCTGTGCTCCCATGCTTGGAATTCTTTTTTAAGAACCTAAGTAACATTTTCACTGGATTCAGTTTATAAATGACCTTCAGTATGACTTTTCAGTGCTTAGTAATATGACCTGCATCTTAGCCCCATTTCATTTCTGTGCTTCTAGACTCATTTGTTGGGGGCCTTTTGGCTGTTTAATAACAGGAACCATTACTAAATCAGAGCACAATGATGGCCATGTATTTCTTTCACCTGAAGATTATTTTTATTTGTATTTGAGGAAAACACTATTCACAATATATTGAATCAATTTGTATTTTTCAAACATGAAAATAGAAGAATATGATTAATTTCCAGTTACAGTATTTTAGCAATAGGCTTTTTATAGGAAATAAAAAGAGCATATTGATTTTTGTTCAAAGCTATTGATAGATAAGCACAGACCCAGAGTGACTTTCAGGACTCCTTCCGTGGCGGACATTGCCGACTAAGACTAGGTAAAGCCCTGGAAGCAGACCTCAGGTGCTGCTGGCCCAACGGAGTCCCTGTGGAGGTCTGCTTCCTTCCACTCTCCTGCCTCACGTACCAAGGGCACCACATTGTCTTGACCTTACAGATGTAGTGTGTAATAGGATGACTTCGTGATGAAAACTCAGCAGTGAATGGTGACGAGGGCACTTAGTGGGACCCCAGTTCTTTGAGGGAGGGTGTTGTTGGGCCACCTTTGTGGAGAGGATAGTTTATATGAAACATATCACAAAGATATTTAGTGTAAGTAGGGAGGGGAGAGAAAGAGAGGCAGACAGAGAGAGACAGACAGGGAGGCGGAGGCGAGGAACACGCTCTGACAGTGTTTTATTTTCTCTGCTGGTCTTCAAGGAATCCCTGGGCCATCAGCTTGGAGGACAGGCAGGCCTTCCCTCACTCAGAGATCAGTGTGCTTACGGAACCCTCCCTCCCGAGTTCATTCCCAGTGGAAGTTCCCATGAATACCAGCCTGACACTACTTCTGCCCTTTGCAAACCGCTGAGCCATTTGGCCTGCCTAGACTTTAGCCAGCTTCCCCTGGCAACTTGCCAGTTCTTAGAAAGAGCATAGGGCTAAAGCCACGGCCTGAAGCACTTGTGTCCTAGGGCAGAGAAAGGATGGCTTGCAATGCCACCTCCACCAGGACTTTCGGCACCATCCTCAGAGCAGCTGCCGCCCACCTGTGCTGATGCCTGTCTGCCTCCACTTCCTATGATGGGCTCTGCTCTCGAACAACTGAACAAATTGCGTTTATGAACAGCACAAGCCTACTATAATGACAAGTTATTGTCCTAAGACTGGGAAAATGTTTATCACATGAAGCATAATAAAGAATAAATGTTTTGTGATTTGTGTATAAAGCAGTAAGTACATTTTGACACAAATAGGAACCTTGGACAAGGAAGAGCTTGCTTCCCTTTAGTTGGTTTTTAGGGTTAATTTTGGACGATGGTGTGACCTCCCTTGCACCTTTCATGTTGTCCTTAATCTTCTTAAAAAGCGTGTCTTGGTGATCGATCTGCCATGCTGCAGATTCCTGGAGCCGTGCCAGCCATCCTTGCGCTGACTGGAGCACGTCCTGCAGCAGTGTCTTGCGGGCGGAGCCTCCTGTGGGAACAGAGCGGGAGTTCATGTCCTCACTATTCAGCTGTGAGGAGACGCAGCACGTGGGCTGTCCCAGGGTGCAGGCATAAAGGCAGAGAACAGTGTTAGGCTGGGACAGCCTGTCCCCCCGCACTACGCCAGAGGCTGGTGGGGCTGAAACAGCTAATGTCCATCAAGTTCTTGCAGCACACTGGATTACTCTGACAACTTTACATGTGTCCCTTCACTTAGAACCCATTGTGCGTTACTGACGCATCATTTTCACAGTGAGAAACTAAAGAACTCTGAAGTGTCAGGCAGCTGCCCACTGCGCGCAGCAAGTAGACAGAACCTTAGCACTAGGGTTCAAGTTCCGGAATCTTAACGCGATCTGATGGCTGGCGTCCGGGCCAGTAGCTCACACAGCCAGCGTGACATTTCTAACATACGAAGTAAAGACTTTAGCTTGGATATGAAGTTGGTAGTATATTATCTGGCTCTAATTAGTTGCACATGTTAAGATATGTCCCATATTTTAAAAGTTATTAATTTTTTCTTTTTGGGCATCAAACCCAGGGCTTCAGTTGTGCTAGGCAAGTGCTGTGCCACTGAGCTATAGCCCTAGCTGTGAAGCAGTCAGAGTAACTAGGAACCTGGCAACGGAGACTGCGGACAATAAGGACTCCGTGCTTGAAACTTGTTCTCTACGTAGCTCGTTTGGCATGAGTGTTGTCCAGACAGCACGTAGGAAGCTCGCGTGGTGTGCGGCACGGCGGTCTGTTGGTTTTCTTAAGTGTGCTGCTACCGCTCAAAGGCAGCCCAGGGCTCGTGTGGTAGGGCACAGAAGACCAGGCCCGGTGAGCTGGCTCCCAGCCCTGAGTCTGTAGAGCAGCTCTCCTGCAAGCCCCCGGGCGCTGGACAGGTGGCATTCTCACCTCCAGGCCTTTAATAGGTAGAAAATCAGGGTACTGCATGACACTGCTGCTGCAGCTGCCTGTCGCATTGTGCTGACAGGGAAGCACTTTTTTTTTTCTCCCCAGAAGCGGGAATTGAACTCAGGCCCTTGCCCTTGCCAGGGAAGTGCTTATTCCACTGAGCCATCTCCCCAGCCTTTTTTTTTTTTTTTTAAGTTTATGTGCTGCTGAAGTGAGCACTCATTGTCCTGACAGATCATGTTGTAATCCACAGTTTACCTGACTTTCTGCATTCACAAATCAGTCAAGACATGGCGCCTTGCCTGGTGATGCTCAGCACTGGACATGCTGGCTGGGACCCAGCAGGAGCGTCCACGTGTGGATGGATGAACTCACGCGAAGGATCCTTTGGTTAAGTCTTTTCTTCCTTGAACTAGGTCGACACCCTCATAATGATGTACAAAACTCACTGTCAGTGTGTCCTGGACAATGCAATCAGTGGGAACTTCGAGGAGGTAAGGGTTGTGCGCGCAGACCTGCCCAGGACCGAAAGCGCACAGCGCAGGAGGCTCACTGTGTGCTCTCCATCCCACGCCCAGATCCAGCATTTCCTGCTGCACTTCTGGCAAGGCATGCCTGACCATCTCCTTCCCCTCCTCGAGAACCCCGTGATCGTGGACATTTTCTGTGTCTGCGACTCCCTCCTCTACAAGGTAAGCTCTCAAGGGCTCTTCACATGAGCCTTCTGTTTCTCCAGCTAGTATTTTACTTAAACTCCTGAAACCTCTGTACTACAAATCTGCTATTTGTGGGGGACATGCACTGGCTTTAGTATGACGAAACAACTTAGTGCAAGTTTAAGGATGAATATTTTTAATAATTATTCATCGGGTAGAACTGTATTTACAGCTAGAGTGATCCTAAAGGTGACATGATTACTAACGTGTGAAAACTTAATTAATTTCATTACCCCTCTAAGGTGTTTTCAGATTAAAATGGCAGAATGGCTGTTTCACAGGATCTGCATTTTAAGGGAAAGCAGAAATGAAACCTCTTTCCAGGATTAAGGGCTTGCAAACCCTACCTTTAGAATAGTTTGGTTCTTAAGCCAGACCAGACTGCACACATGTGTTCATGCTGACCCTGAGGACATCCTGAGGAGAGATGAGGTGCTTGGCTTTCTACCAGCCATTCACTGGTAGGGGACAGTCTGGGCCCTGTCTGAGCAGTAATGAACTCTCAGCAGAAGAAATTACATTGCAGTCTGGGCGTTTTAAAGAGATTACCTTGTAATCCCAGCTACTCAGGAAGCTGAGGCCAGAAGATTGCAAGATTAAGACAACTTTAAGAGTAAGTTAGCAAGAACTCAAAATAAAAAATAATTTTTAAAAAGGCCTGGGATGCAGATCAGTGGTAGAGCATCCCTCGGTTCCATTCCCAGCACCATCCCCTGTTTCTACCTGCCAAATTGTCACAAATGAAAAGAAAAGCATACCTTTTAAGGAATAATCTGAGTTTACAAGAAAAACCCAAGCCTGTGAAAATTGTTCCTATCAGATTCCCAGCCCTGCAGGCAAGTACAGCAGGACCTTGGTAGGCTCCCCGGGGAGGCTGGGAGACCAGGAGAAGCCACCCTGGCCTGCGCCACAGGGCAGCTGGAGACCTTCCGCGGCGTGGTTCGCCCTCATCCCAGCAAGGGAGGAATTCCTGTGGGGGCCGTTGCTCCCTGCAGCTTAGGTTGGAAAAGGATAAATGACAGGATAGTCTGCGTGTTCCGGAGGGAATATGAATGCCATCATCTGGAAATAAATCGGCCCACTTGCCCTAACTGATCACTTAATGCTTGAAGGGGCAACCATGGCTGGGGGCGCGGAGCTTGCTTCTCAGACCTCAGGCCGCAGTGAAGCCACCTGTGTGTACAGCCGCACAACTCTTCCTAGCTAAGCCCTGGAGGCAGCCTCTATGTTTGTCAACAGATCAATGGATAAAATAGTGTGGTATGTATTCACAGAGACGTACCACTCTGTCTCCAAAAGGATAAACTCGAACCACTTGTAAGAAAACGCACCTTGAATTGACATACAGCTTGAATGTCACATGGTTTCTCTTACGTGATAATCCCAAAGCACAAGTAAATGAAAGAGCAAGATATAGCCAATAGGGAGCAGGGAGACGGGTCTTCACCGATAGGAAGAGGCGCCAGAGCCGGGAGAAGCGGGGAGAAAGGGCAACGAACAGACGGAGGTATGCTGTGTACGTGACGACTTCCCACGATGATGCTGTCGTTACGTGCTGCAGATACACACTCACACACTTAGCACGAGAAAAGATCTGGTGCACGGCCACGCCTGGCACAGACCTTGGGAACGCAGATGATCTATTTTTGTTTGTTTTTTAATCGGTACAAAGTTCTGGGTTTAAGTATCTTTGAGTTTTGTGGGGTTTTTTCGGAACCGGGGATTAAACTCAGGCCCTTGCACTTGCCAGGGAAGTGCTCGTTCCACTGGGCCATCTCCAGGCCCCGTTTGTTTGCTTTTGAGACAAGGTCTGTCTGTGTAGTCCATGCTGGCCTGAGCGCAAGGCAAGCCTCCTGCCTCAGCCTCCCACGTGCTGGGTTACCAGGGTGCACCACTGCCTCCTCCCTGTGGGTTTAGGCGTCTTTAAGTGGTCTAGGTTTCTTTCTCACAGTGCGGCAAGGGAGGCGTGGAGAACCACATGCGCTTCGGGCGCGGCCTCCGTTGTCCCTGCCGAGTGCCCCGCTGTGGCCTGTGGCTGTGCGGTTGAGCGCCACGCGGCAGGCCCGTGGCGGCTGGCGGTCAGCACGAGCAGCCCGTGCGCAGCCACGGACGGCCACGGACGGCCACGCGCTGCTTGTGCGCGCAGAGAGACGGCGCGTGGTCGTCGCGCAGCAGACGACGTGTTCTCCAGGAAGCCGAGAAAAAGTAAGGAGCACGTAACGTGCCGGCCCCTCCTTGGCAAGGACTCACGGTAACTGTCTTTGCTGTCTCCAAGGTTCTCACAGATGTACTCATCCCGGCAACAATGCAAGAAATGCCCGAAAGGTACGTGCCTCGGCGGGGCGGGCGCTGCGCGTCGCGGGGCTTCACCTTGTGCGTAGTCAAGGACAGCTTTAGGCAACAATCCACCATTCATTTATCAAAAGGAATGTTTCTCTACTTCTTCACAGCTGGAGGGGCGCCCCTAGATTTGTTTATTAAAGTTCTCTCATTGAATCTTAATAAACAAAAGGAGTGGGCTAACAACTTGGAATCCCTTTAAATTTAACACTTGATGAAGTTAAAAATCAGCATTTATTGACCTGCAAGGTAATGAAAATATTTTTCAAGGAAAACTAGCTGAAGACAAGTGAAGTTGATTTGTGGAAAATACCACAATAATTAATTAAAGCTGCAATAAAATTTATTATATATTTGCTATTAACTATAACGTTAATTGTAAAATTAGAAAGTGAAGTAATGAAAGTACTATCTTCTTTTAACAAAGAAATCAATTTCAAAGACTTCATTGAAATGATACCTAAAGATTTTCACAAGGTCCCTTCCAATTTAAGAACAAAAGAAACCTGAAAAATAATCAGATTTTCTCTTGAAAGCAAAGTCTAATGAAATAATGAAAGTTATTTTAGTATGGGAGGCACATAAATCCATTTAGGATGTGGTTGGTGCTCAATAAATAATGCTGACTGATCAAACACATTTTGTTTTGGATGTATCTTTTCCTCCAGATTTTTAAACTTGGGTAGTATCCTTGCTGATGGTCTGTTAACAGGCTGTGTTGGGCACCGAGGAGTGAATGCAGGGCGTGGCACTGCCCTGCACCCCCAGTGTCCCCCAGCTCTGAGGCAGGATCGCGCTAGGACCCTGACGTGCACAGGCTAGACTCCGCTGTGACCCTCTCGTCCCAGACGCCTACAGTGCTTGCATTATAAGCATGTGCCCTCAGTTTGCAGTAAGCCTTTTAACATCAACATTTAATCTGTACTCCGAACCGGGTACATCTGCGTCACAGAAAAGTGCTTGTGCTGACTTACATATGGCGCCTGACATTTACAGCGGACCGAGCAGCTGATGGGCACTGAGCACAGCCTGTGCGCGTCATCTTCAGGTGACTCCTATGAAAAGCCCAACGTGCGCTTCTGGAGAAAAAGGACGCAGGCAAGCGCACTTATAAAGCCTTCCAGGCCCAGCACGCTCTCAGCATCTCGGATTACAGCATGAGTTCTTTCTAGGAATATCTGCAAATAGACAGATTTTAAAGTGGAGCTGCAGTACACAAGTTATATTTCAAGAGCATTTCCACGTCAATAAATATAGATCAATGTTATTTTTTTAAGTGCTAGCATAAATTCCCAGCATACAGAGAGCAGTGCCGTTTAACCAATTCTTTTTCACTAAATAATTGGACTTAAAATAAATACAACCTGTCATCTTATTGTATAGTAGCTGTTCTGAGGCCAGATCCTCACTCAGGAGCGCACCCTCCTCCCAGTCACTGCCCAGAAGGCAGCTCCACGCAGAAGCAGAGCTGGACTCGGGCTCAGTGTTGTCGTTCTCTTCTTCCTGCTGCGTCGGTGCCCCAGAAGGGCACCACTCGAATGTGCTTAGGTCTGTCTTGTTGGGGGAAGATATGAGGATTTTAGATGTTCTCGTAATACACACAAGACAGCGTGTGGCACCTCCTAAGTTGCTGCTTAGTGCGCTTGTGGCAGCTCACTGTGTTAGGTTTGGATGGCGAGAAGATGTTACCAAAACTAATCTGAAACACATGAAGCGTTACTGCCCCACTGAGTTGCCGCCCCTGATGTACCATCATGTGCCCACTTACTCCTTCTAAAAACATATTTCATAGAAAATGGTTGCATCATGAGTTAAGATGAATGAAGTATCATTTACCAACTCCACTCTGCACGCTTAGGCTCTTAAAAAATTATTTATTTATTTATTTTTGACATCAGTTATTTTATTTTAAAGAAAAAATATAAAAAAACAATGGCACAAAATCTCAAAACAAGATTTTTAGGAGGGTAACAATGGTTAGTACATTGTGTATTGTTACTGCCAAAATAGTTTATAATATTACAAGATATAGGCAAGAAATAATAAATAAACAACATAGGTACAAATCTCTGTTTTTTT
>NDGN011455724.1:2687-22091 GCA_002564285.1 Tympanoctomys barrerae
CGCACCCAGGGTCCAGTCTGTCCGCACCCTGTGGACCTTGGGTCACCCCTTCAGGGTGTGTCAAGCCTCCCTCACATGAGGTTTGTTTTTTACAGAGGCGGAACCAGACAGACATGCAGACAAACCGTCTGGCAGGAACGATGGACAGGAGAATCTGGAAAGACGCAAGAATGCGCCGGAACAATTCATTGGAACATGCTTCTCTGTCTTCCCCTTGTTCTTATCTGAATTCATCCAAAAAGCTATCTGGGATATGTTTTTGAATTATTTTTAAGCCAGCAAAGAAAAGCAAATGCTTGCATTCCTAGGGAAGAACAGATGTTTTAATACCACGTGGGTAATGGGGATTACGACTAAGGGAGAAATGCCAGGAAGGGTGGCCGATGGTGCTCACATCATGCCTTCCTTTGGCCAGGATCTTATTAGAGGAGTGCAGCAATTGCAGCAAACTTGATGTATCTGTGCAATTAATCAATGTGACAGTCCAGGACAGGATGCCAACATGGTGCGTTATTGAGGACCTAAGCACGATAAATTCAAGGAAGCTGAGGCTGACCTGCAAAGGCTAGGCATTTCATGGTTTCAGTCGTGAAGAGCATCAGGATTCTGCCTGGACCTGTATATGGGAAAAGACATGCAAAGTTTTGCCTAAAGTGTTCTCTTCAGTGAGAATAGCTCTCATTTTCCTGAGCACAGCTTCTTCCTAAGTTGACGGATGAAGCAACTGCTCCGGGATCAGTTTCCCTCTGTGTGCAACCCGAGAGTGGTGCAGATCTGCCTACAAATTAAGACATTGTTAGACCAAGTGCTCCCCACGTCCGGCTTGTGAAGGGCAGGATGAAGGAATGCCACCCCAGCATCTGCACTGCAGGGCCAGAGAGCTCCACAGAAGTCAATCCTTTGTCACACAAAGACCAGGCTGCCAGCCAGGGAGGCAGCACCACACCCACTTTTCTGCAATTTTTAGGTAAAATTGTGTTATAAGTAGTAATTTATACTGTTAGCGAGGATTTCATGGACTACATCATAGAATCCCAAGAGAATTTTCCCACTGGCACTTGTGAGGGGCCAAAATCAAGAATTTTTTCTACAAAGCTTTGAAAAATTATTCCTCTGAATCAAAAAGAAAAACAAAACAAAAAGTGACAGATTCCTAAAAAACCTGAAAAGACACATCTATCAGCTCCAAGTGTATGACAGTAGGGTACCGTGTGAACTTTTGCTATCTGATAGTAATCAAGAAATGGTTAATTGTAAGAAAGTTCAAGTGAAATAGAATGCAAATCATTAAATAAAGCACATGCTCACTGCCAAGCCTGAAGTAAATGCACCTCAGAATGTAACCCCCGAGGACAGGTATTGCCCGTATTTCTCCTAAAGTACAGTGTGCCCTCGGTGCGATGCTCAGCCAGCTTTTGGGACATCTCTGGAATGTTCTAGTGTAGCCCACCACAGAAGTAGGTGCTTTACAGACAAGCGTCTATAGATCCACGGTCAGACACGACACCAAACCTCACTGCAGTGTTGTCTGAGATTTATCATGGTACAGAGAAGGGGTGTCTATTCCACTAGAGCTCAAGAGAAGGCGGCGGCCCTGGCTCTGTGGGTTGACACCGGGGCAGTTGCATAGCGGGTATTTGCAAGGCCCTGAGCTGGGAGTAAGAGAGCAGGGTGCAGGGTCGGAAGATTTCTACCTCTGCACTGCCTGAGGGGCCCGCTGGTGGTGCGGGTGAGCCTGAGACATAAAACGAGGTCCTGGAACCTCAGGAGGCCACTATGTGGGCTGGAATGGAGAACCTAGGGAAGGCGAACACGCTAGAGGTCGCCTCCGACTTTCCACTTCCCCGCCCACCCTTTTGCTCTAGGCNGAGTTCTCAACAAGCCAGGCCGTGGATCCGAGGATCCGAGCTCTTCCCGCACTGTTGCCTGTGCCAGTGGGTAGATTTCTCCCTGCGTGACGGAGGTGCTTGGTACTCAGCTGCTCCTGCAGCAGTGGACACCGAAGAACTTTTCTCTCTCTCTGTGCTGAATGAAGTGTCTCCTCCTCCTCTTTCCTTTCTTCTTCCTTTTCTTCTTCTTTCTTCCTTTTCCTCCTCCTCCTTCCTCCTTCTTCTTTTGTGGCCAGCTGGCACAACATATTGTGCCAGGGATCGAACCATCGTCCCTGCACTTTGCCTAAGCTTGTCTAAGCAGGCTTTTTCAACAACTGAGATATCTATCTTACCTGATGTCACTCTGTTCCTGTTTTCTATAGCCACATGAAAAGGGCCGCATCTTTCTCCCACTTCCTGCAAGCTTTTCACAGGCAGAGTTTCAATCTTATGTCTTCCGGGTAATTTTTCATCTCTGTGGTTTTTAACATCTGGCAGGCAAACATGAATGCAATGCTGAAAACAGTATGTGTCATAAGCTGACTGACTGATGACCATGACTGAGAAAAACAGAAGTGAAGAGAAAGTGTCAAAGTGACAGAGCCACTAGGAATTGTGGGGTGGTGGGGCAGGGAGGGGTGGGGGTGTGCATGGCAGTTACACTTATAGCTGGAAAGAATGGGTGGCTAGGGACAGTATCCTGTGCAGTAGAACAGAAATCAGCAAGACAAGAGCAGGACCAAGTTTAGGCAGGGTCACTGGGAGTACAGGAATGCTGAAATATTGATGGGGCAACTGCCAGCACTTCCACGGCCCTGAACACAGAGAACTGCCTGGCCTGGGATAGAATGTTTTTGTTTTTTACTAGGGATCCAACTCAGGAACTTGCACTTGCCAGGAAGGTACTCATGCCGATGAGCCATCTCCCTGGCCCCCGTGTGCCTTAGAATAAGAGCACAGTGTAGAAGAAGCATCTTCACTACCCTAACCCTGACCCTGACTGGTGGCAGAAAGTGAGGAATCAGCTCTGTAGGCTGACTGCAGCGGCTCTGGTAAGAGAACAGAGGATTCCTGGAAGGACTGAGCAGCATCTGGTCAGGGGACACCTTCGCAAGGGGGATCTGGGCACGACCTGGGACCTGGCAGGATGGCAGCGGGAGGCGAGGCATGTGTGAGTTCAGGAAAGAATGAGAGGAGTGCAGCTGGAGAGATCAAGCACAAAGTGCCCTTCGTGGCAGTTGGAAGGCCAGCAAAGAACACCCCTGGTAGCCCGATGGCAATGCAGGTCAAGAAGCGTGGGGGGCGGGGCTTGAGAATGAGGGATCGCAGATTTGTATGCTGAGAAGACTGAAGCAAGAGAAAGGTAAGGAGGGGAAGTGGAACTAGACAAAGCGAAGCAAGAGGGCGAGAGAGGGGAGAAGGATAAAGGGAAAGGGAAGAAAGAAGCGCAAGGCAGGCATCCCAAGCTGACCCAAGTGCCGCGGGGGTGAGGAGAGAGGAGGTGCACAGCATGTGGTGCTCCCGGGCCATGCTCTCCCTGTGGGGCTGCAGGTACAATTACCTTCAGAGGGAGGCTCAGAGACAGGCATGCAGAGACTGAACGAGAGCAAGGTCATGGCAGGAGACAGCACGAAGGGCAGACACAAGGAAGCTGCACGGTAACTGGTGAGCAGCATCCAGAGCGTCTCATCGCAAGGCGAATGTCTACTCATGTAGAGTCACAGCAGCGTTTCACACACAAGGAGGTAAAAGAGGCCCGGGGCAGGTGCGGGGAGCAGAGAAGAGCCCCAGCAAGGCCAGTGCTGACAGCGAAGTGCTGAGAGAGGGCAGGACTGCCTACACGGCCAAACTTCTGGGACATTCTTGCCAGGGCCCCTTACAAAATTGATTCAGAGAGATTAAAAGTGACTCTATAACATTCTATTTTGGAGATGCTTACAGACAAACTGGTACAAAGAGTTTCTTATAAATGAAGCCTTGAGTTTCTCTATCAGAAACAAGACCCAGCAATTCATGTGAGTTGTGTATTGGACTGAGTGTCTTCCCAGTGAATTCAAACAGTTTCTTCTTTCTTTTATGTATTTAGTTCAGGGTCCACAGGGTCTCACTACACAGACTGGACTCAGCGATCCTCCTGTTTTAAGCCTCCCAAGCACTGGGATTACAGACGTGAGCCACCACGCCCAGTCTCAATCACTGTCTCAGCATGCCCCGGGGTGGGGCCGGCCTGTAATGCCAGGGCTAGAACCCCAGTCCCTGTGTCTTCCTATGCAGGTGCTTTAATCTGCTGAGCTATCTGGCTGGCCTTTCAACAGTTACTCCTTATTCAGTGTGAAACATGTTGAAATTGAAACACCAACTTTAACCATCTCCTAGTCAATCTCAAAAAGGATTTAGTTTAAAGAATTAAGTTCAGAGACAGGAAGATTTCTGTAAAAAGCATGTGTTCAGAGAAATCCTACCTTTAAAGAAGAGAGTGGGAGTCTGGTAATACCAATGTCCACGGAATAATGTTATGTTTGATGAAGCATTTTCAGAAATGATGGCTGCCACACATTGTCCCACCAATTCACCCACTTG
Source organism: Tympanoctomys barrerae (assembly GCA_002564285.1). NCBI lineage: Eukaryota > Metazoa > Chordata > Mammalia > Rodentia > Octodontidae > Tympanoctomys > Tympanoctomys barrerae. Next base: position 7,139 of record NDGN011455724.1, read on the forward strand.
TTCAGTCACTGCCTGGCTGGCTTCTGGTGATTTTATTCACATCATTATGGAAATTAATATGTGGTAGCATATTAAACCCGGAAACTATTTTCAGTGTATAGACCAGCTGCGGAGCCAGCTTGTGCCTTTGCTGTCCACCCCCCAGAAGCTCTGTGCTTGGGATCTACAGAATTATGTCTCTGTTGTTGACACTGTCTGACCTCTTTCTCTGACAGTCAGAGCACGGTATAATCCTGCATCAACTGGGCAAAACGGTTTCTCAGTGAACTTTAAAAAGACTTAAGTTGCCCTAAGGCTACAGGCTCAAAGCATTTATTTCCTGCCTTACTCAGCCTGGATTTTTCTCTTCAGTTAAATATAGAACACCAGAAGAAAAACCTAAGAGTTTTAAGCAGCTTTCCGGAAAAACAAAGTTTTGTCCGTTTACTATCAATGACATACACAGTCCCAGATGCCTGCGATGCTGCCTTTGTGAGCTCTACGCTGCGCCACCAGGGCGCCTTTGTGACACACGCGCTGGCTGCCCTCAGCGCAGGAGGCGGCGCAAGCGCACGCGCGTCTTCAGGGTCACCTGCGCTCCCCTCCTCCCTCCCTGGCCCTGCGTCCCCCGGAGTCCTCGCCACGTGCAAGCCGCCTCTTCTGCTTCCTGTCACTGATCTTTTATTTTGCTCTTTATTTATACTTTGGGTTTTTTATAGAGAGAAATCCTAACATATTTAAACTTGTGCATTTCAATATTTCACTTGACATGACTTCAAGAAGAATCATTTTCCCACAAATGACTCCAAGTTCTTCTTCTGTGTAGCAAAACAGTACTCAACTGTGAAGAAACAATACATTTTCTTATCCATGTGTGCGCTGCTGACGGCAGTAGGAGCCAATCCCAAGATTTGGCTATAGTAAGTTATAAGTTACACTGCTATAAACAAGGGATTGCCTGTAATCCTGTAACACGATGTCTTTAACTTTTTGGGGAAGACACTTATACACTGAATAGAATTCCTGGTTTTAGTGTTCTGAATAATTTCCACACTGGTTCAATTAGTTTGTACTCTGGTTGCACGCAACTCACAGCCCACAACCAAAATCACCAGCTTCCTTTTCCCCTGTAGCTTTAACAGCATTTGTTATTATTTGATTCCTTGATACTAAGTATTCTTTCTTGATAAGATAGAATTTTAGTATTGTTTAATGTACATTTCTTGGTGCCAGCAATGGTAAACGTGTTCCTAGGTAGCTACTGGTTGTTTGTGCTTTTGAGAAGTGCCTCGTCACTGGTCTGGTGTTCACTGTGGCAGCAGTCTAAATTTTTACGTTCCTTATTTATTCTAGATGGTGGTGCTGTTTCTTCCAATACTGTTCAAACTCTTTAATGAAACTGAAAGAGAAGGAGTATTTCCAAACTCCTTCCTGGAAGCCAGCATCACTCTGATTGCAAAACCAGATGAGGACTCCATATTCAATTTTTGAAACAGTTTACATAAAATTGTCAAGAGACCAAAGACTCAGGTGGACCAAGATCATCGATGGGAAGCACATTCCAAGGCCGGTTATGGTAAGAAACGATTTCTGAACACCAAGCAGAAAGCTATGATGCGCATGCATGTAATTATGTGCCTGAGCACACACACAAACACATGTGCATGCACATGAGCACACACACACACACACACACACACACACACACACACCCCTCCCAGCACGGTGAAAGCTGCTCTAAAACTGAAAATTAGGTCACTTGCGAAACTGCCAACAAAACCTTGACATAGGAGCAGACAGTGCACAGGACGCAGAAGTGAAGTTTGTGGGCGCCGCCGAAAGCTGGCTGGCTGCTCGCGGTGCAGCGCAGGACCGTCGCGGGACGTGCGGTTCCCACCAGCAGACCCGCGCACAGACCCTGCTCTGCCAGGGACTACTTGTTGTTGTAATCCCTGCCAAATCACTTACTTCCTCTATGTCTAAGTAGTGGAAGTCAGAGATGATAACTTACAGCAATCTACTTACTGAGTTGCTTGGAAACTCACATGAAATGACATTAACAAGCATATCGGAGGCCAGCGTGCAATATTAACAGTAAGGAAAGCTGCACAATTGCAAAGATAGTTCCAGAAGAAAAGGGGAGGATGAGTAAAATGGATTGGGGAAGATGTTCGGATTAATGCAGGAAAGAAAATTTTAAAACAATGTTTGCTAAGGGTGGAGTCATCGGGCCAGCCAGACAGCTCAGAGGACTGAAGAGCCTGCTGAGGCAGAGCACAGGATCTGGGCTCAGTCCCCAGGGTGCCACGCAGGCCCCGCCCCCGGGGCACACTGAGAGGCCATGGAGAGTGGGCGTGGGGGCTCGTGCCTGTGATCCCAGCACTTGGGAGGCTGCACCCAGGTGGATCACTGTGAGTCTGATCTACACAGAGAGACCCTGCAGACCCTGTACCAAATACATTAAAGAAACAAACAAAAAAAAAAAAAAAATGGATGGCAGAACCTCAGGAAATAAGAGCCTTTGAATTTATAGATTTTTATGCACAAATCAGAAAGTCATTTCATGTTCAGAAAAAAGAGAACTGTGAGTCAGATAGGAAACATGAAAAAAATCTACTTACAGTTTCAAAATTGTATACATCTGAATAGAATAAAAATATTTAAATATTAGCAATACAAAGCGAAATCTCTCCTGTGCATTGGCCACTGGGATCTGCTGCTGAATTGACTGCAAATTCTATCCATCCCACATTCTCTAAATAAAAATATATTAGTTTGATGATGTGAACACAGGCATTTGCCTGTTATTTATTGAGATTTTATTGATCGTAGTAGCCTGTTAAGCGTGAGCGCCTATGAAGGCGCTATATAATTTGAAAGGCATGAGACACACCCACCACGACTGCAGCGTCATGCCGAGACCTGGTCAGTCCGAGCAGACTTCCTGCCGAAGCCGGACACTTTGTGCTGTTTTGTCCGGCATGGATTTGGTTCCCGTCTCATTGTTCAGCTTTACATCAGCAATCCGCACTAATTTTGCATCTTGGAGGTGCCAGAGCTTGCCAGGCAAGCCCCCAAGATCTTCCAGGGCCCGTCTTCACACTGGGGCAGGGATGCTGCCCCTCGCTCTGAGCTGGAGGAACTTTCACAAGACATCCAGGCACAGTGGTGCACAGCTGGAACCTCAGCTGAGGGAGGAGGCGGAGCCAGAGCGAGAGGCCTGCCCTGCGCTCCAGGCTAGCCTGGGCTGAGCAGGAGACCCACGCTGCAAGAACAAACACAATTTCACAAGGCAGTGCAAAGGCTGCCATTTCTCCACCCAGTGCCACTTCAGTATCGTGCGCCGTTGGCTGCCCCACAAGTGTTTCTGTCCACCAGTGGAGCGCCAGGAAAGACGTGTGTGCCACTCACTCACTCACGTGACACTTCCCGTGCTCGCCATGTGCTCAGTCTGCTTTGAAGTGAAAATACAATACTGAGCAAGACAGAATCCGACGTAAAGGTACTGAGATCAACTGCAGTAGTCATGCCTGCAAAGAAGTCTAATATTTCTGTTTCTATTCAAACTATCAAGATAAAGACAGGCTGAAAAACATGAACTTTAAATTCCACGGCATAATTGGCACGTGAACTCGGGAAATTTGCTGACTGGATCAAACACAGATGTATACAAAAATGTCTTGAAATTGTACATTTATTTAGTGATCTATTTTTAATAACAACACAATGAAGTTTCTTTATAAGCAATAATATATATTGGAAGACAACTTTAAGTCCACCGTAAGGCACTCCGTAAGGCACTAAAACCACGTGTCCCGGCGTGGCATACGTGGTGGCCGCAGCACAACGCCCAGCCTAGGACTGGCTTGTAAGCTCAATCCTACCTACTTCCACTTGGCCAGGAACTTCCAGATCTACTTTGGAGCAATTTTCAAACACTGATATACCTAACAAAATCTTCCTACTCCGAGAGGCCAGAAGTGATATATGGAAAGCAGTTTTGCAAAGCTTAACATGAACAAACATTTTCTTTTAATCCTAAAGGTCCAGAGAAAACACCCGTGATCTTTGCTGTCTATGCCTAAAACAAATAAGATAACAAACGGAACATCCTGCTGTTCTCAGAAGTGTGGCACAAGGTGGGTGAGCAGGAATGTGACGGAGTATGACCTGTGTGACCTGCACTTCAGATGAAATGTAAACAACAACAACAACAGCAACAAGTTTCTGGCATTGTACTCCAAGTACATGAAGGGAAGCACCAGCGTATTAACAGAATTTGCTTATCAATAATTAAAATAAGAAATGTGTCAGTGGGACAATGGAACCAATTTGGAATTGAATTAAAACCTGAAAGTCACATCCCGTGAAGAGTCACAAAGCCCCATCTTCAAAAAGGGAAGCACACATCACAAATCAGGAAACTGGAGCGGACGAGATAGCTCAGCAGACTAAAGCGGCTGCTTAGGCAGGCTTAGGCAAGCTCAGGGACTGTGGCTCGATCCCCTGCACCACACGGAGAGGCAGCCCCACCCCGGGGCCTGAGCCAGCCAGAGGCCAGGTAGAGTGGTGTGTGCCTGTAATCCCAGTGCTGGGCAGGCTGAAAGCAGGAGGATCCCCACGAGCACGAGATGCGAGCTGCATAGTGAGACGCTACAGCAACCAAATATATTTTTTTAAAAATCAGGAAACCAAAGAGGAAACAGGTGAGCACGCATGCGCAGACATTCCAGCATTTCCTGAGCAAGATGTCAGCAGAACCTCAAGTTATTTCTTCCCAAATGCCTACCTTCAGGCAGACTCGCAGAGAAGATACTACAAAAGCCCGATTCTGTGTAGCGTGGCTGGACCACAAGGCCGCAGGCCTGTCCAAACAGCGAGCACTGCTGTCTGGAACCCTTAGATTGTGTTTCCAAGGAGATCGGGCAGTGGAGAGCACACTGCGCGCGGCGCCGCTGCACAACCACTACGGGGCTCAGCTGCTCCTGCGCTGTGGCCGGCTCCTTTTCCCGCGCTGAGAGCTGCACTCTGCGGAGCTGTAGCCTGGATCTCTCCACCACAGAACTCGTGAGCTCACCAGAAGGTAGGGAGGAGGGACCCAGGCCGGCCGGGCAGCCCTGCAATAAGCTGTCTGTCTGCACATCACGGAGCACACGAGGCATTTCATCAGAGGTAAAATACTGACCAGCAACCATAAAGGACAACGTCTTAAAAGGAGTCAGGTTTGAAGAGCTGTTAGTGAAAACTCTGAACTCCGTTACAGGTTTCGTGGGTAAGAATGGAAAATATTTTTAGAGCTACCTTTATGGATTTTAAGAGTGAATTTTACACATACTGTATTGGTATGGTATGGTCTTTATTCAAAATGCTAAGAAAATTGCCAAGAATTCATCGTGTGTGTGTGTGTGTGTGTGTGTGTGTGTGTGTACATGTTCTGTTGTCTGATTTCGGCTTCATGCATGCTAAGCATTTGTTCTACCGGTGAGTTATACCCCAACCCAGGAATACTCTGAAATCCAATTAATACAATTCAGGTCTGAGCTCTTTTCACACTCAGATTCTGACACAATTAATAGGATTGTGAAATGGATCTAATACATCAGGACTATTATCTTTAAAAAAAATAAAAACAAAAAAGAAAAGTTTTAAAATTAAGATTTACCACATGATTTTTGAATCACACATGATTGTGGGAGTGTATAACCATGATCACATGGTACAACCTTTCCTTTGGTTGAATCTTTGTTCAAAAGTTTTAAAAATCGAGGCTAATGACTTAGAATTTGAGCATGTTCCTGCACCCGCCTGATTACTGCACCCCAAGCAATGAGCTAGCCATGTGGTATTCAGACCTCACAACACAGTAGGGCAGTGACTTTTATTTTTCACATTTTGTGGGAAGGCAAACTTGCCCAGAGTTAGGCAGGTAGATTAGGGGCAACACGGCAAATCAAGTCAGGTCTGAAAATTCAAGGCCACAGTACCCGCCGCTTGGAATAAGGACTCTGGAAAGGAAGACATTTAAGGCCACTAGCTGAGGAGTAACCGACACCTGGTGTGCCCAGGGTCTCAGGAGAGTAAGCACTATTACTAATCCAGATGATGTAATTTCTTGCATAAAACATTGCTATAGCCAAGCACCTATGGGTGCATGTTAGGTGTGGATTACGGCCGCTTGTAAGGAAAATAAGCCCAAGCTCACGTGCTCACAGGCTCGGGGCTGCCGGCACACTTGGGAAGCCGCGCGGCTAAGGAACTCACCGTCCACACTTCCCACCACTCCCTTCCTTGTTTCTTAAATCACAACACATTCTGCACGGGGGGAGCATGGCGTGTATCGGGATGTACAATACGTGTTTGAACTAAGCCGTTGTGTTAGCTTAGATAAGACTCGAAACAGCCCTCAACACAACACAGTCTCGGCTTCTACCTGAAAGAGCATTAAGTACAGAAAATATTTTGAAACATAATGAACACTGCAAAGCTTTCCAAGTAATACAAGCCAAGAAGTAGTTTAGGATAAAGGACCACGTAAGGAAATCTAACAGGAAGAGAAGGAAGGCAGAAAGGAAGGGAGACAGAGAGGAAACTCAGAAGGGAGAGGAAGAAGGGACCGTAAGAACAAAGACAAAAACATACACCTTCTTCTGGAGTTGTGCAGAGGGCCCGTCTGGACGCCCCGTCCACCTCAAGGTAGCCTTCGGTTGCCTGTGTTCACCTGCAATGAAGCTAAGTCATAGGGACAATTATGGACGAGAGCGAAGTTGCACTGTATGTCTGCACCGTGCTGGGCACGTTGTTGGCAGCTCAATGGCACAGTTACTAGCGGCTCTGCCATTTATTACAGTTGACTTCGCAATTTTCCAAGGACAGGGTCATCCAGTGTCAGCATGGAAGTTCAGCGAAGACAAAGCACAGCCAGGGCCCTTCCCCGCCTTCACTTCCTAGCTGGCCTCCTCCCTCCCGGCGCGTGTGCACAAGAGTGTGTGTTACTCTTGCTTTCCGCCTCCTGATGTCTTTCCTGCCTCCACCAGTGGGGCAGTACACTTGCTCTGAGCTGGTGGCATGCGTTTCCCAGGGTGCTTGCTACTGGAATTATCAAGTTTTGACGTATATATAACCCAAGTAAATGCACGCTATTCTCACTTTGAAAATTACAGTGAATATTTTGGAAAGACTATATAAAATAAGTTCCTATGAAAATTACCATTATATTAGGGGTGGAAGAGACAATTAAAATCTATGAGAAGGAAGAGCTCAGAAAGTTCTATTCTTAAGTTGTTTTAAGTATCTTTGAGTTCTCATTTTTACTTAAAGAAAGCTAAATCAAAAGTCATGGTTGGCTGCCATGCTGGCCCCACCCCCAGGGCATGCTGAGCGATTGAGACTGGCCGTGGTGGCGCACACCTGTAATCCCATCTCTTGGGAGGCTGTGAAGGTGGATCACTACGAGTCTGATCTAGTAGTGAGACCCTGAACACCCCTTCCCTAAAATACAAAAAAAAAGTCATAATTGGGCTGGGGAGATAGCTCTGTGGCTTAAGCACCTATCTGGCAGATGCAAGGTCCTGAGTTCAAACCCTGGTACAAATACATACATACATACATACATACAGGCATAATTGAGGCACATGGCTATGACATGAGAATACAAAAGAGGCTGAATCAGCACGTCTCTACCCTAAAAAACTGAAAGATCTTGGCCCCAAATGAAGAGGATGGAAGTAAATGTTTGTCAATGTTCGTATTATTTTTAAGATTCTTCATCTGAGCTGCTCAAGTCAAATCACAGACCTTCTAACATTCCCAAATGTGTTCCTGAATTGGCTTCCATTGAAATATAAAACTAAGAAGTGCTTTGAAAATATCACAGTGCCTCTCACCTTGGAAATAACTGCACTCGTTCATATTTCCAGTTACATTTTATATGTAAATACTGCCACATACCATACCTGCTGGTGCACACACCTTGCATGAGACTAGAGTAGCAGTAAAGGCATCAGTCTACTGTGGAGAGCGGAGAGGTTTTTAAGCAATCAGTCCCCAATCTTGACACCAGGTTAATGCCATAGATTGTATCTTGAGACTCTAGTATCCTAAAACTCCATTCATCTCTGTCTTAGGGTAGCAAGGCCTTACTCAGGAACCTATTTATAGTCACTATTTATGCTTCATACATTCAATTCACCTTGCATCTTGCATCAGGAGGAGCGATTTGTGGCATTATGTGTTGTTTTGTAGTCTTTAATCTATGATATGGATTCTACTTTCAACTGAAAGTACGGCTCCTCACTCCTCACCACACCGTAGCGTTTGTGTGAGGAAGAACATGGCCTCCTGATTCAGAGCATAACTGTGACTCCAAACATAAATTGATATTCAGAAGCCATTCTGCAATCCGAAAACCCTTCCTTGTTATTCTAGATTAAACTATTATTAAAAATATGGACTAATCAAATATCTTTCTGACACTTATTTACTAACATTTTTCACATAGTATCTCCATCTAATACTTTTGGTGATGTTTTGTACATTTTGCTTATTTCAAATTCTTCCTAGGGCTAGCCAAATAGCTCAGTGGATTAAAGAGTCTGCAAGGAGGCACAGGAGCTGGGGGGTTTGATCCCTGGGCCTGCCATGCTGGACCCACCCCAGGGTGCACTGAACACCCTGTAGACCCCTCCCTAAAATACAAAAAAAAAAAAGAAAAATTTTTCCTGAGGTGCGTGCATGGTATCAGTGTCGCTTTTGAAGCTTGCAGTAAGAACACCAATGCCCTTCACTTCTCAGTGGACTACCTCCTGGCACACCCTCTGCAAACTGAAAATAGCCTTAAGTCCAAGATTCACTTAGTGCACCTAAGCACCAAGCCCCAGAGTTCAGCTAAACAACTCCATGTAGCTTTGTTTGTAAGCTCTCAGTGCACACTGTGTGGCTGGGAGCTGAGCTGGCTCCACTAGCCCAGGAAAGTGAGGGTACAGTCCAGCTCTCCCTGCCTATGAACAGGGTGAAGGTAAAGCTCTTATTTCCTACAGAGTGTGTGTCACCTTGCCACCTGAAACTCAGCAAAGTTGATAGTTCAACTACTTTAAGTTGAACATCTGCAGATAATGCTTTATGCAAGATGATGTCACCAGAGAGAAAAATTAGGTGGAATGTGCACAAGACCTCAATTATTTCTAACAAACGTATGCCAGTTTACACTTGTAAATAAAAGGTCAAGAGTTGATGGCAAGCTATTGTGCTATGGCAGAAAGCACTGGTTTCAGTGTTCCTGTCCTGTTTCTTGCTCTGAACTGTCACCAACCTGTGGTCTCTTTCTAAACATACTTCCTCCAAAGCAAAATGAGGGTGACTTCCCATGGAGTTACTGTAAAGGCCAGCTGAGGTAACTTGCAGCTAAGGATCCAAAACAACAGCTAAGTGTCTAAGGAAGGATATATACAAGACTAGTAGTATTTGTACATGTAGGCTGTGTTTTTTAACCAACTTGATACACATTTTAGTGCAAAGACGAAATCATGCATGTTAGTCCTAAATTGAATGCATAAATACTACCCTTCAACAAAATCAAGCCTTATCACTGACTTGCAAATATGAATAGGGAAGCAAACATCAGTTGAAAGGGCATCACAACAGAAGAGTCTAAGGATCATAACATAACAAAGGTCATTTTATTTTATTTTACTATGTATTTAGCACAGGGTCTAAAAGGTCTCACTACACAGATCAAACTCACAGTGATCCTCCTATTTTCAGCCTCCCAAGCCCTGGGATCACAGATGTGCACCACCACACCCACTTTCAATTGTCTCATGTGCCCCAGGGGTGGGGGTGGCATGGCACACTGGGGATCGAACCCCTGTCCCCGAGTCTGCCTATGTAGGTGCTTTAGTCTACTGAGCTGTCTACCTGCCCTAAAGATCATTGTAAAGAGTCAAGGTTCTTAAATTAGTTTCTCAGTGACAGGAAATTATGTCCTGCTCTTAATGTGAAGTAAAGAAGACAAAACACAAGAACTGGTGTAGGGTGTGTAGAACTCGTCTACGTAATTAGGGATTGTGCTGGAAGGAGGTACCACAAGGGACTGATAATTGAAAAGCATGGTCCTCACACTGTGAGCAGCCAGCTGAGACATGGAGGAAGAATGCACACCTTAATTTATGTTGTTAAAATTGCACACGTTGGGCCGGCAAGATAGCTCAGTGGTATAAAGCACCTGCTTAGGCAAAACTTAGGCAGGTGCAGGGGACTGTGGTTCAATCCCCAGCACTACATACCACTCCAGCCCCACCCTCAAGGCAGACTGAACCAGCCCCCCCAAAAGAAAAAAGACTGCAAATGTTAGTTTCATAACATTTAGTATAAGGTAGTGAGCACTTGGGGTGTTCTAAAAGATGCAGGGAAAGGGAGGCTGTGTAAAGAGCTCATGCAGGTGGTGGGTCAGGACGGAAGCCACTGCGCTGCAGAGGGCTAAGTAAGAAAGATATTTTCCTGATTGCAAAATAAAACAAAACCCTCCATGATGTGGTAGACCTTGGAGTTCTTTGTATTACTTTAATGAGGAATGAGATTAGACAACTCAGTGTCAGGCATCATATTCCAGAAGGAAAGGAAGATATTTGTGTCAGACAGCCTGTGGTGACTTCTCAAGAATCTCGCCCAAAGGACGTATTTAATACCTGCTCAGTCAGGTAAGGGCAGGCAAGTTCTGGCATGCAGCGTGAGGCTAACACGTCAGTGTCTTGCATGCTTCTTTCTCTAAAGCTGCTAATTACAAATAATGCTATTTTCTTTACTTATACCCAGAGATAAATGCTTTAAAGAAAAAAAAAATTTGCACTATCAGGGTATTCCACTGAAAACAGGCATCTCCTTCAGCAGTGCTGTAAAGTTTCACAGCCCAGTTTCAGAGTAGGTATTAGGACACTACACAACCTGATTCAGGACCTTGCCCATTTATTTTCATTCTCTATCACAGATTTTACTTGAAGAGTTTCACAGAGATAATTGTGATTTTAAAGTCTTTTTCACTATTCTTCTGAAGGAGAAAAAATAAAAGTTTTAGTATAGCCTTAGCTTTCTCAAGTGACTCGTTTGGGAAGTACTTAATATAGTTCACATGGCAAGAGCTGAAAGCTTTACTCTCTCACCCGAAAACTATTTGCACAAGAAAAATAGGAGCTAGGCAGGTACTCTCATGAGAACTTTTATCCATACTTCTTCAACAAAATATGACTTACAGATGGTAGCACACCAAGGGACCTGTGTCACGACGCAACAGCCTCTTGGTGTCAGAACTCTCGCCTGCGTTCCTGCTGCTGGCCTACAGGAGCCATTTGCTGAAGAGCTGCAGAGCACAAGTTCACTACTGTAGAGTCCTCAGACTTGTTTCCTCTTACAGCCATTCTCTGCGGACTTGCTGGATGCCTATTCCATTATAAACACTGTACACAGAGCGCCTCATCTCCAGTTAGACATGCCACGGATCCTGCGCACTCTGAAGTGACATGTTCAGTAGGTAATTACTGGGAGATCCTCTATTCCCCCCGAGACATTTGTGTTCTAATTTTACTTTCTGATTCCTTGGTATAAATTTTATACTTAGCTCTTCATGAACATCACGGTTCTAAAATTGTGGTGCAGAAAGGATTTCTAGGATGCTCACATCATAGAAATGGGTCATTTTCAAGGGTGCTAGATTTGTAGTTAGGTGACATTGAACTCATTTGCATTTTTACTATTGTTTGCGTTGCAGATGATTCTCTTTCTGTAAAAGTAGAGGCAGTGTCTGCTCTAAAGCAGATACAGAGTTAGGCCTCCAATCAAGGCAGGTGGCACCAGCAACGCTTTGGTACCAGAGAAAATTTGGGCAACTTTTTATGCACATAGGAGTTACTCCTGGAGTTCTTTGAACTATGGCATCATTATGATGCTTATCAACATATTTAAAGGTTGCGGATGATCTCATATTTCTTAGAGTTTCCTACTTCTTTTTATTTCTTTAGCTTTCCATGTATTTTTTAAATTTTTCATTTGTATATGTTTATGGCACGTGATAAATACATTCACCATGGGAAGCTGATATACATGGGTATCCTGTTGTGTAAATGACTTGTAAGAGACATCTGCCCATTTGCCCTTGCACTAGAAAGCTTACTATGCACAAAGCAGACTATTTTAGCCACAATATTTATCGCACTTATCACTTGCTCATAAATAAAAGGTCCTGCTTTTGTTCCCCTGGTTCACCAACTCTTCAAAATATCTATAACATCACAATGAACATAAATGTTTAAATGGGAAAACAAAGAGCGCCAAGAGCACTTAAATTTGCTCACCCTTCCTCAGTGCCTTTTCTCGCATTTCCTAAGCAGTCCAGAAGCAACCTGGCTTTAAGGAGAGGTAGGGGGCGCCTCATCCATGTCCTCACTTCTAAGGATGCGACCTTCTCTGAGCTTTGGACCGCACTCAGTAGCAATACCACTTCCTGGGAATTAGATGGCATGACAGTACCCTTATGAGCCATCATTCTCTTCCTGACATATGACGGTGTTACATCTTATAAACTCAAGGAAAGATGAAAATACACAGATCAATTAGCGGATTTAGTGCGCTTAACATACAGAACATTGGAGCCTGGCAGCAGTGCACCCTGGGAGGTGACGCCTTTGCCCTTGGTGGTCACATGGCTAACTCGACGTGGCTGGGGCTTCCAGGGACCCCCAAGCTTCCAGAACAGACCCATGCTGACTATCACAGCCCCAGCCCCAGGAGAGAACAATGTTCAGAACTCCAAGGATGGGTCTCACTAAACGTGTATTGCTTTGGCACCCCTGCAGAGCTGAGCACAAGTTATAACTAGAACCATCGAAGACAAGAACCCTCTCTTTTTTAAAGGCGATGTCACTAAGCATGTCATTTTTAAGGGCTGACAACACAGTCAGCTTTCTGGATTCACCCCTCATGGGAGGACTTATGTTCTAATGTCGTCCTAAAACTATTCAAGGATGGAAACCTCACGGGGTATTTAAAATCAGATTGATGTGAATCCAAAGTAACATTAATACACAGATAATATTACCCAAATAGACAAATATTGTAGGTTAAGCAGATAAAATCTTATATGATATAAGGATCACATGATGAGTCATTTGGCTGTACTGATCCTGAAGAACTGACAAAGCATGTTTCTTGTTCCAGTGAAATCAATGAGGAACTAGGTGTAAATTAACCAAGAAACAAAGCTTTTGAGGCTGTCCTACAGAACAAACCAGAGGTCAGCGAAAAGCCAGCTATCTGCAGTTTAACATGCTTGAGGGATTACATTTTGATGTCACCAACCCAGCACAGCCCCTCGACAAGCAGCCAGCTACCTCTGAGAAGGCACCAAGACTCTCGAAGTGCAAGAGAACCCTGGAACTTCCCTTTTGCACCATCTAACCAACAGATGGTCTCCACTCGCCTTTCCAATAAATTCCCTAGCTATCGGCCAACTCCATCCTGGAAGATCAAGCAAACTCCTGCTCTCAAGGCCGAGTGGCCCCACTAAAATCTCTTTCTTTTTCAAGATGCTGCTGTCACATTAGGGGCTCGTATGCATGTCAGATAGCAAGCCCTCACTCAGTGTTCCTTGCAGACGTGGCCAGGCATGACACCGATGCAAAAGGGTTCAGAACATGGAAGGCAGCTGTCAGCATGAAGCTGTATCTGTCTCTCACTAGCGTGAACAAGCAGGGCTGAGGACATAGAGCTGAGTGGCAGAAGTGCCTGGCTGGTGAGTGCAAGGTCCTGAGTTGATACACACCCAGTACACACACACACACAAAAAAAAAAAAAAACACATCAGCACATGTTCTAATGAGCCTCATTTCACCTGACAGAGTGATATAAGAGAGACTTTTTAATGTACCTCTAATTATAAAGCCAGAACACACATATACATTAAGCCCACAATATATCTGGGCAGAGTTTCTGAAAATTTTTATTAAACAAAATTGATTTCTAGTAAGGTCATCCATATATCACATTGCATGAAAAAGGTAAAAAGAATGGAAAGATAGTATTGTTAGCTTTCTCTTCTCTCCTGGAATTTATGATTTTAGCAAGGCTTTTAAAAGATACAGTTCCTTAAGGTCAATGTGATTGGCAAGAAGCCAACAGTGATATAGTTGAAGAAAATGAAAATTAGGCCGACACTGGTCAGTGGACTTTTGGATCTGACAAGGTGCAGCAGGATGCAGGCAAGTAGCAATCCCATGTGTAGGAAGGATCAGTCACCTCCAGACTCTGGGAGCTGGGGCACTTTTGGGGACCTAGAGAGTTGAATGTGTCAGAGAGAAAACTGTTGACAACTGGTGGAATGAAGCTATGACTCCTCAAATGCATTTCTCGTTTTGGGAGAAGGCAGGCCTATGTTCTGTGCAGACCAGCTTCCTGAACAAAGTAAAACCGGGGGAAATATATGGAGTGCTAGACCCCAGCACCCTCAGAGGCGGTAATGTGATTCTTAGGATGAGAAAGAAGCTAGAGTAGAAGTTTCGCATTTAACGGTGAGAGTTTGGGTCCTAATCCACTGACCTCCCAGTTTACAGAACTGGCAATGGAGACTCATAACACCCAGAAGGAGAGGAGGGTCCCAGCTTTTGTGGATTTCATTCTGTCGTGCTGGGGATGGAATGCGGAGCCTTCACACTGAGGCAGATCTCTAGCCATTTTAAAATTAGTTTTATTTATAGTTTGCTTACTTTTTGTTTTATTGATACATTTGAAGTATATAAAGGTGGGATTCTTAGTGGGAAGCTGCTAAATAAGTGTGACATTTCTTCATCCTACTTTGAATCCCATTTCCTCATGCTGCTCCCTGCAGCTCACACTAGCTATCAATTTGCAATTCTCTTCCCTCAGCCTTTCAGACTGCTGGAATTACATCCCTACACATGCTCAGTATTGATTTCTGTTTTTTTTTTTTTTT
>NDGN011455736.1:0-12717 GCA_002564285.1 Tympanoctomys barrerae
CCGACAGGTGTTAGCGAGAGTTGGCAGCTGGGTAGCCTTGCCTCCTTCCCAGGCCTCTCCCCCACCTCCCTCCCTGTTCCTAGCCTTATAGTCGTGTGCCGCTCCTCCCCCCCAATTATTGAGGTCCGGGCTGGAAGCACACTGCACTGCCTGCCTGCTGTCCGTTAGAGTGCAGCCCTGCACCCAAGAAGGAGCCAACAGGGCTGTGGGCAGAGGCCAGCCTACAGAGGCCTGAGGTGCTGCTTGTAGCAGAAAAGAAGAGCTGGGGTGACGTGGCTGTTGGGGGCTGGAGAATGCACAAAGGAGGAGCTCAGAAATGTGTTCTGTGCAGCCAGACCGTGGGGCAGGGATGAAGGGACCAGAAGCCTGGCCGCAGGCACTTGGAACTGGAGCCCTGTCTGGCTGCTGAGTGATTGAGGGCGTAAGGATATCACCTGCACCCCAGGGAGAGCCCGCTGGGGACAGCAGCAGCCAAACGTGAGAGGGTAGCTGTATGTCCCCACTTAGAGGCCTGCCATGGCTACAGGCTCTAGTTGGTTTACTACAGGAACAGGACATCACCAGCCCCACCGGGGCACCCCCTGTGTGCGTCAGGAGGAAGGACCACTGTGTGCTGAGGTGGCCTGGTCACCCAGGTCCTGCCTGCCCCTTCTGGACATTAGTCAAGTGCCCTCCTGGGCAAGCGGCCAGGGTGTGTGGTCTTGGTGCCCAGCCCAGGACCACTTGGGGCACAGTGCCAGTCTCGAGCTGCATGCCTGCCCTGTGCTGTGTGTCTGCGTCTGCTCTATGCCGCCCTGGCCCTCGGGGGCCCGCACTGCCCTGCTAGCAGCGCCCGCCGCCTCACCAAGCTCTGAACACGCCCATCCGGCTTCTCCATGCTGCCTCGCTGTTGTTTGTTGTGATGGTGTTGAGGTGGAGAGCAAAGGGCCTCAGAAGCACCCACTCCTGAGCCCTTCTAGCTCTGAGAGGCCCGTTTTCCACCTCCCTCTTGGGCTTCCCTGATCTGCAGCAGTTTGGGGGAAGACAGATTTTCTGGAAAAAAAAAAAAAAAAAATCACCCGGGTGTGGTGGCGCAGGCCTGTCATCCCAGCCTGGAGCCGGGTCTGCAGTCAGTTCCAGACCAGCCTAAACTCATCGTGAGATCATGTCTTGGAAACAAGCGAGAGCCACCGCTCGGCTAAAGGGGCGGCTTTGTTTTGGGGTTCGAGATCCCCTCGGTTTGTTGGTTTTCATTTTCTCCAGGCACGCGTCGCTGTGCCTTGTCACCTCACCTCTCTTCTCTCCTGCTCTCTCCTCCTCCAGATGCCCCACGCTGGCAGTTCTGACCAGCCCCATCCCTCCATACAACAAGGTTTGCACGTACCACACCCCAGCAGCCAGTCAGGGCCTCCATTACATCACAGTGGGGCTCCTCCTCCTCCTCCTCCTTCCCAGCCTCCCCGGCAGCCGCCACAGGCCGCTCCCAGCAACCATCCACACAGCGACCTGACCTTTAACCCCTCCTCAGCCTTAGAGGGTCAGGCCGGAGCGCAGGGAGCGTCCGACATGCCGGAGCCTTCGCTGGATGTAAGTTGGGGTCACACCGTGTGCCTTGGCCTGGGGCCAGGCCTGACACCAGGACCTGCCCGAGAGAAGGGGGGGTGCAGAGGGCAGGACGCCCTGGTGGGAAAGCCGGGTGGGTGAGGGTGGGCCCCAGCCAGCCTCCCCTGGCTCCAGCACCAGGAAGCCCCATGTGGGGAGTCCCTGAGGGCCCTGCCCCCAGGCCACAGTCCTGGCCCTAGCCCTGACCCATCCACCCAGCCCGCAGGGTCCTCTGGGGCTCTAAAGGTAGCCCAGAGGGTTCCTCTCCTCTTTCCCAGCCCTGTCCTCGCCCCGCCCCATGTTGAGCTTGCTGCCTCTGTGTCTGCCCCTCTCCGGCCCTCAGCCAGAGCAGCACTGGGCAAGACGGGGCCCACTGTCTTGCCAGTCGTGTCTGTCTGCAGTGTTTTGTCCACGTGTTGTCCATTCCCTGCTTCCGCTTGCTCCATCGCTCCCCCAAAGCAGCCCCTGCGTGGGAGACAGGAGGGGGAGGCAGTGGGATTGCCTTCAGTTCACAGCCTGGGTTGGAGCAGCCGAGCCTTGGGAGTCTCCTTCCTCCAGACCTAACCTGGTCTGGAAGGTGGGGGGCATGGAATGAATGGTTGGGGCCGGGCAGCTGGACAGGGCTGGCTGGGAGGGGACAGGACACCCCTGTGGGCTGGGCTCTGCCGCTCCTGTCCCTCCCCTCCTGGCCTTCCTTTGTCCGAATGCTTGATGGAAAGTGACAGCCATCTTGGTGGGCATCTGTGTGTCCACTTGACCCCCACCAGGTCAGCGCGAGGCTCTTTAGTTTCATGAGGCCCCTCCCTCCGTGAACATTGACTCCAAGTCACAGGAAAGGGTAGAGGACAGTGGGCCAACCACAGGCTCACCAGCGAGCTGTGCGTGGCCTCTGAGGAGTCCCGCTGGCCCCTTCACAACCCAGTCCTCATGCACCCACAGGACGCCCTCTGGCCTCTACTGGGTGACCCACAGCTGCTCGTGGCAGGTCTGAGGGGCCAGAGGGACACTCTGAGTCAAGTGTGGTGGTACACCTGAAATCCCAGCCCTCTGGGAGACTGAGGCAGGAAGACTGCAAGTTGGGGCCTAGCCTGAGTAGTTTAGCCCAAGGCTGTCTCAGAATTTTAGACAGCTGGGGTATAGCTCAGTGCAAAAGCCCTGAGTCCGATCTCTAGAATGAAATAAATAGGCACCCCTCTGCTTTGTTCTGCACTAGTGGGCTAAAGTCTCCTCTGTTGAGGGCTTGAAGTGAGTGTGCGGCTTGCCCCCCAAAAAGCAGGGTGGGCCAGGGCCCCATGAGACAGTTGTCAGAGAAGGGCAGAGGCTGTGGGACCTTTGTGTCCAACAACCCCTCATGAGGACCCCAACTTCCTCTTTTGCAGCTCCTGCCAGAACTCACCAATCCTGACGAGCTCCTCTCCTACCTGGACCCCCCTGACCTTCCAAGCAATAGCAATGACGACCTCCTATCTCTCTTTGAGAACAACTGAAGGCCCCCAGCGGGGACATCCCCCTACTCTGCCTCCTGCCCCGTCTTCCCCTCACTCTTGCACCCCAGGAGCCCGCGCCACAGGCCACCCCTCGCTGGGACCATAGGCTGGGGTGGCTGGGGAAGGCTGTGTGGGGCCACAGCCAGTACCCCCCCTGAACGCCCTGGGCCAAGGCCATGGCCAGAGCAGGTCCTGAAGACGACCCACAGAGGGGCGCAGCCTGGTGACAGGCAGTTGACCTTTTGGTGCCCCCAAGGTTCTTCCATTTTCTAAACTATAGCCCATTCACTCCCTGCTTCCTGGCCTGGAGCCCCCTTCAAGTGACTGGAGCTGAGAGAGAGCTCCCCAAGACCACAGGACCCCAGCCTCCAAGGAGCAGTGACAGTTGCTACAGTGATAAATGGCTGCCCTCCACAGAAAAGCACAAACCCCCAGGAAGGAAGAAATCTCTGGGGCCAAGGGCCGGGGCTCTGACCTCCAACCTCTAACCAAGAGAAGCCCTGTGAATGCTCCCTCAAGGCAGAGAGGAGAGGACAAGGTTCTGTATCTGAGGGAGGGGCTGCTATTCCTGCTTGGGGACTGGTGGGAAAGAGGAGATGGGGCCCCTGGAGCCAAGACAGTGCAACAGGGGGATCTGCCTTGGGGGAATCAGAGGAGGACCCCACTTTGGGGGTCAGAGTGCGTGTGTGTGGGCATCCAGCCAGAATAATTGTTCCCTGGCCTGGGGACCGTGGGGGACGTCACCAGCCAGTGTCACCTCAGAGCCAGCCACTCACGACTTTGCCCCAAGCCACTCGCTGTTCGGTTCAGACTTCAGTTGACAGCTCGGGAGGACAGGAAAGTCACCCTTGGACGGCAAGCAAAAGAACGGTTTCCCTCCGTGTGTTGTTCCCCGCCGCCACCCACCCTCCTCTGCAAGACTGTTCCACGGGACGCCCACTCCCCTCTGTCCTCTGTCCGCCGGGCAGCTGCAGTGCAGCGGAGGCAGGCCCAGCGCAGGACATGCGGCCTCGGGGCAGGAGGATCTCGGCACCCGCATCACTCCAGCCTCCGTGTCCGCCATCCACTCGCTGCTGTGTACTCCAGAATGTCTCTGTGGCCACTTGTGGTGTCCCCGTGGCACCAGCCTCCCCCACTGAGCTCGCTCCACAAGAGCACCTCTCTCTGGTCTTCCTTCACTGCTTAACTCCACCCGCTTTGGGGTCCCCAGGGTGCTGGTCTATGTCCCCTAATCCTCACAGCCTGTGGTGATGCTGGGTTATCCGGTCACTCAGGTCCCATCTGTAAATTCTTTGCGCCCTTTCCTGCTGCTGCCGCCCAGGGCGTTCTGCCCTGCTGTCCGCTATCACCATCACCCTCCCGGGTCCCTCTTTGGTGGGTGGTCCCCAGCACTCTTCTGTGGCTCGAACCAGAAAAGTCGCCTGAGCTGTGGACACGCAGTCACTGTACCAAACGGCACAAGGTTTTCGGAAGGAAAGCTGTCATCCCCCCCCACCCCTTCTCTTCCTTTGTCTCCCGCTGTCGTTATTGTCCTCAAGGTTTTTTCAGACAGTGTGTTGTTCCGTATGCAAATCACTTATTTTAAGAATCGCTTTTGTAAATATCTTTGTGAATATTTTAGTATTGTCTTTGATAATATTCAACATTTTCATGACCTGGTTATAGCATTTGCTGGTGTTTTTAAAATACCTTGACTCAACAACAAAAACCGAGTCCTTTTTTTAAAAAACAAAAACAAAAAAGCAACCAGGGCTATTTGTACAGATGAGGGACGAACAGAATGAGTGGCTTTGTGGGAAGTTGGAAAACTAGGCAGCCCCCTGCTGAGAGCCATCCCCAGGTCAGCTGTGGGGACATCTCCAGGTAGCTTGTGGCTGTCCCTGCCCTGTGCCTGTGGCCCAGCAGGTGGCCATGTTCTGTTTCTGACCATCTGGAATGTTCAGCTGTAGACAAAATGACAGATGCCTTTTTGAGCAACTCCTGCTTCCCACCATGAGACGTCACCCCAGAAAGACTTGGGGTCCCTGCTGGGGCTTGTCACAGTGCCCTCAGATCCTGTGCCCAGGCCTGGCCGCAGCTTTTTAGTGCAGAGGTTCTAGCCGCTCCCAGCAGCCCCTGCTCCAGGAACCTTGCTGCGGTCTCTGGGTGGGTGCCTCTGCCTGGTTTTCCGGGGTCCCTCCGCAAGCAAGCCTCCACCAGCAAGCTCATTACAGAGCTTCCCTCCCGGCCAGCTCTGACCCGTAGTGCCTGCAGCCCTGGCTCTGGGAACCAGAGTGACAGGTGCTCAGCCAGGGTGTAAGGGACAGGCAGCCACCGCGGGCTCGGGTGCAGGTCAAGGCAGCAGCGTGGGCAGAAGCAGGCCCAAGCTCTAGAAAGATCCCTCCCTGATGTTCTCAGATGACAACTTGCAGCCATAAGTGACCTCAGCAAAAATGGGGCCTCAGCAAGCCACCTTCCCATGACAAGCATCCACCCACCTGTGGCACGATTCTGCCGCCACTCCACAAGATGGATGGGAGCCAGCAGGCAGGCAGAAAGGGCCCGGAACAGGCAATCACCCCCATCTCCTTGGTTTGAAGCTTTATCATGTTCCCTGTAGCCATTTTATTTTTTAAGAAACTTCTAATCCTTTCTCTCTGACGGATGCCCTAACCCCCAGAGAGCTACAGGTCTGCTGCCGGTGGGCCTCGGGCCTGACCCGTCCAGACAGGGCAGGTGAGCAGCAGCGACTCAAGGGACGTGTGTACATATGTAAATGAAAAATAGGCCTGTCAACAGATGCATTCATTTCTTTTGGAATGTGTATTGTTTTTATTTTACAAAGCAAAACAAAACAAAAAAAAATGGCTTGGAACTCCATCTTAACGTGAAAAAACTAGATCCTGTTTGTTAGTTTGTGAGCTCTCCACCTCCGTCTCACTCGTGTAATATACTCTGACCTGTGTGGAACGGCAGTTCTGTTCTGTTTTTATTTTACCTCCATGTACTATTTAGCTTCAGCGTATCTAGTCCTGCCACCTGTGTATTTTTAGGGTGCTACGGATATAATGAAAGAAATGGGGATTTCAGAAGGCGATTGTAACCAAATTCATCCTTTGTATAATTTTTTATATCATGATCACAGGTGATTCACTCGTACCCACATCTACACGCCCACCAGTGAAGCCTGGAGTGACTCCCGCAGAACCGTCACTGTCTGTACATCATGTGTACAATGCAGAGGTCATTTCATACTTTCAACCGCTCAGAAAAACTAATTGTGATTTCTAGTCTTGCAAAGCTGTATGTAGTTAGATGTGACAACCTCTAATATTTATCTAATAAATATGTATTCAGATGAAACCTGTATATTAGGTGTTCATGTGGTTATTTTGTATTTAAAGATCAAATTATTTGACTACTGCTAGACATTTCTATTCTCTGTTGTAACACTGAGGTATCTCATTTGCCCATGTTAATTTTTTTTTTCTAAATAAATGGACAAAAATGAAGGTTTTGGTGAATTAGCGATTTTTGTGGCTGTGAAGGTCTGGGTGTTTTCTGCTTCTGTTTTTAAACCGCCACCCCGGTCCCGTCATGGTGCACGCACAGAGGAATGAAGGTGGAAGGTGCTTGTCCTGCAGGAGGCCCTGGGCCCTGAGATAGGTGGTGTCCAGGGTCCCATGTCCTCGCCTCCTAGAGGGACGTTATCTCCAGGGGGACAAAAAGAGCAGGCTGGACTTGAAGCCCGCACAGAGCCAGATCTTCCTGTGGTGCTGGGGTGGTTAAGGGTAGTGGATGGTGGCCTGTCTCTCCTACTCCTTCATGGATTAAAGAGCAGGCAGACACCTGTGGCTACTGACAACTGGGTGCTGTCGGAAGCATCCAGGAGGGAAGACTGCAGGGAAGACCCCAGCCCGAGTGAAGAGTTCACAGCTGCCCTCCCTGGGGCAATCCCTCTTGGCAGGTGCCGGGCAGGCACCCCAAATACACCCACCAGTGTTGCTATGTGATAGGAGAAGGAAGAGTTGTTCCCAGCTTCTTGGTATCCTGAACACAGGCCTGAGCAGGATACTCCAAAGGACCAACTAAAGTGAGATTTAGTCAAGCCAAGAGGTGACAGCCCCTCCACAGGAGTGCAAGTGGGCTAGGGAGAAGAGCTCAGGACCCCCGGGCAAGCCGCCCTGGGTTTCTTAAGGTCCCAGGATTATGGGAGAATCCACAGTTAGGGGTTAACAGAACTCATGGTCCAACAGGATACCTGATGCTTGGCCCACATGTCTGGGGAGAGGAAAGGGTGATCAAAGTTTTTAGAGGAACTCTCATGATGTCCAAGGCCCATGCAAGTGGGAAAACTGCAATGCAGGTAAGGCTGGGCAAGGTCATGTGTTTGGAGGTTTGCGTATGCCTGGGGGTCTTGGGCGACAAGGTGGCCTGTATTGGGCTCTTGGTGTTGTGACATGGGGGTCCCACGGCTGCTTGTTTACATGTCCGTGTTCTACCTCCTGCATCCCAGGACTCTGGAGGGCTCTGGGCAGAAGCAGTGGGAAGACCTGTAGGGACGCCAGGACCTCCCCTATGCTCAGAGGGCCAGCATGTCTCTTTGGGGTTCGAGATGGAAGGTGAGAAGAGGATTTATGCTACAAAAGGAATCCTGGTCACTACAGCCTAGGGTACCGCCCTCTGCCAGAGTCTCATAGAGAAGGGGTAGTTAGCATGGTGTCTAGAGTCCCGGATAGGCAAGCCCCATTTCCCATTGCCTTAGAGCAGTGTCTTAGAGCAGTGACTACAAGGAGCTGTGAAACCAGTGGGGATGGGGGTGGAGTGCCATTCTCGATGACACATGGAAATAGAAAAGAAAATCTCAGGCGGGTACAGAGAAAAAACAAGGACTCATGGAGTAACTCCAAGGGTGCACTACAAGACAGAGTCATGATACAAGTTCTTACTTGTGGGTTGTGGCTAAAAACAGTTTGGTGCCATTGCCTTCGAGGCAGGAAGTGCACATGGGAGAACCAGGGAAGGAGGACCTTCCCCAACTGTGGATCCAAATAAACCTTCCTGGGGTATGAACCTGACACCCTGAAACCAGGGACAGACACAGCCTGATCCAGGATTGTGGTGACCCCACGGCTTCAAAGAGACCACCCAGAGTGGCTCATCTGACTCTGAAAGGGTCCCTCCTACAGATCCTCCTACGGTGGCTGGATGACAAATGTCCACCGAGAAGTCCAGAGGAGTCTGGCCTGCAGAGGGATGTTGGAGCTTGTCCCCCGCACACACACACAGGGTCACATGCAAGAGTCACCAAAACACACAGGATCTCCAAGCCCTCAAGACCCCAACAATTTAGTGTCCTCCCTCCCTGTGGCCCATTTCCTCAGGCTTGGGGCCAGCCTCAAATCCGTCCATACCCACCTTTCTCTCAACACAATCCCCAGCCCACAGAAGGCCCACTGACCACGCGCCTCCCACACCCCCACCACATCAACTCCTCCTCCATCTTGCCTCACCGAGGCCACCTCCTTGTCTCCCTAGAGAGACTTCAGCAGCAGCTCTCCTCCACCCCACTGTACCTTCCTCCCTCCCCAGTCTGGGGCCTTGGCCCTAGCCTTGCAAGGCTCACCGGGGCTCTCTCCACCCCAGCTGACTGGGTCCTCTGCTCTGTACAGCCTCCTCTGGTGGGTAAAGTTCAGGCTCCTGTCGCTCCCTCCATCCCCTGCTCTGTCCGCAGCTCCTGCCCTGCTCCCCACCCCTCATCTCACCCATGGCCTTTGGGTTGCTATCATTCATGCAGCTTCTGGAGCCCGGACCTCGAGGGCTCACATCCTCCCCATTCTTGCATTATCTTGGGACACCTTCTATCTTCACAGGTTACAGAGTGACCAGGCATCTGGGAAGCCCTGGGAAGTCCCAAGAAGGCCCTTTACCTCTATTGTTATAGCATGGACTGCCAACAGAAGACTGGGGCCTCTTGCCTGGGAGGTTAAATACTGGGAGTTAAACACTAAGAATGACAGGATGACGGCCTCACTCCTCCCTGGGTACTACTGGTAACCCTGGCCCTAAGCCTATCCCTGCTTGGCTGTCCCCTTCCCTGCCCTCTCTCTGTCCCTCCCGAGTCCCACCCCTTCCATGCATCATGGCCCTCTGTGTGCCAGTGTAGTAAACAATCGCCACTCCATATTGCAGCATTTATGTTAAGTTTAACTATCTCACCCCCAAAGCGGCTCAATGCCTTGGTCACTTTCTTGTCACTCATCACCTGTCTTGGGCATGTTCTGGCCTTTGGGAATTAATACCTCACACCACCAAATTAACAGGAGAGGTTTACTCTGGCTCATGTTTAGTGTCCATGATCAGCTCCAAGGTGGAGTATCACAGCAGAAGGGGAATGGTAGAGAAAACACTGCTCACACCATGGCAGCCAGCAAGAAGAGAGCAAAAGGAGGATGCAGGGAAGGAGAGAAAGCCTATCTGTAACAGTGACCCGCCTCCAGCAGGCGCCACCTCCCAAGTATAAGCCAGTTCTAACACCCCCATCATTTCCACAGCCCACAGGGCTTTGGGGAGATACCTGGGTGTAAGTCCTAACATCCTGCCTAAGAGTCTCCAGTTCTGCACCTCCTCTCTGTTACTTGGGGGCCAGTCCTGGTCTCTACTGCGTACAGCAACCTCCTGGTGACCACCCCAAGGGACAGCTATGTACAGACTCCTGCTTGACCTGTTGAGCCCACAGCCCAGGGGGACTGTGCAGATTTGCCACCTTTCAATCACGGGGTGACCTTCTGGAGCCATGTGTAACTGTTTTGGCCTGACAACCAGAACTCTTCAGGGAAACCTATTTGGATAACACTGTGGACCCAACAAAAGTGTCACCTGCCAGTCCTTTGCACAGGCTCCTCATGCTGTTCCTGTCCTCTGTGGGGGTGGGGAGTGGGGGGTGGGAGCGGCCTCCAGGCCTGACCCCCAGGATGTGTAAGTAATGCAATCTTCATTTCTGCCTGTATCGCTCTCAGTCATCAAAGGGATGTTCTCAATCTTACCGATCCTAAATTATAGTCCCAGTGTTAGTCTCTGATCCTAGGGAGGAGACCATGACAGAGGTGCCAAGAGAGGGCAGGGGTGAGGGTGCAGGACCCAAGGAAAGAATCCTAACTAGACTCCTGCCCAGGTGGAAGTGGAGACACAGCCAGTAGAGATTGCCAGTGCCTGGCACGGGATGGCATTGTACCTACTGTGGAGACCTGGGCTGGGTCAAGTCTTTGGCATTTCAGAGGATGGGGAGAAAATAACTAGGTATAAACACTGTGGAACTGGGTGGCTATTGGTCAGGATCAGTGATGTACCGAAGAAAGGGAACTGTAGTTGCACGTTTCTTAGCTGATAGTTTCCAATGAAGTATGAGAATGAGAAGAAATCACTTGGCAAGAAGCAGTGAGGGCAGGCAGAGCGAAGACTAGGAGACAGGCTTTATTGCCAAAGTGCCAGAACTCAGAAAAAGCTGAATTCTCTGTCAAGTCTGGTCTGTTCTACCAAATCACCCCCCTGGCGGTGGGGAGAAGGAGGTGCCTAGTGTTGGACCGGGGACTATCCCAATAATACCTCATCCTTGGCATGCAACTGTGGCCACATGGAGGAGGGTTTACCATGGCCTGGTGACACAGAAGAGAAATTCCTGAGCTTGGTTCCCAGATGGGTTGACGTGGTGGATGGGCACCAGCCCAAAGTGGGCCATACTTGCATCCTAGCCTGCCACGGAGAAGTCCCTGCAGCGGGTCAAGTTTTGCACAGTGCACCTGGTCATTCACACAGCAAGAGCAGTGCCTACGATGAGGATGGACTTGTGGGTGGTCATGAATGGCTTGGTGAGTGGTCAGAGGCCTGCAGAGAGCAAGTCTGGACTGTGAGAGATGAGGAGGCCTGGGAAGGAGTTGTATGGTCCTACAGGAGTACCATACAATTGTCCTACAGCCCTCCCATCCCATCTTAACACCCACCTCAAGGAGGAGTCTACCCTTCCTCAGGGGAGGAGAGCCATCTGTTAGGAAAGAGGCCAGAGGTGCTGGCCATCAATGTCAGCCAGTCTCTGACCTTGACCTCTCCTTCATCAAGGGCTTGCACAATATAGACTCATGATCACAGTATCACAGCAACAGTGACAAACCTAAATATGACCCCAAAAGCCATCAAGGCTGATCTAGCTACTGCTGTTGTTGAATGGGGTACTGTCACCAACAGACACCAAAACAGAGCCTCTGATAAAATAGCACCCCAGACAGAGACAAACTAGCTATTTGGCACATGTTTATTGTACGGGTCTTCTCTGTCATGAGAAGACGGAGACCCCCTGGCCAGAATGCGTGCGTATTCTGGGTGTGGGACAGCCAGCCCTGAGCTTCCAGGGAAGTCTTGTTCTGAGGTTCTCTGAGTGAGGAATTCACTGCTGTGCTCACTCACACAGCACGACTATGGACCAAGTGATGAGTCACAGCAGGGGTGCAGTGTCAGTGGGTACCTGACTGTCAGATCCACTGGTCCTACTATGTATCACACCACCCAGAGGATGCTAACCTAGGAAGGGTAGAATGGCCTCCTAGAGATGCCGCTTGGAGGAGACACCTGTGAATAGAAAGGAGATGGCTGCTGTCCTTCGAGATATCCTGGACTCCCTAAATCAGTGCCCTTGGACAGGAAGGTGAGTCAACTCAACTTAGCTAAAAGGAGCAGCAACTCTGTGTGTCTGTCACAACACTTCTGACTGGGCTGCCACATCTGGCCCCAGCTGTTGTGTTGACTCTTGAGAGCTCAGAATGCCCCCTACTCTAGAGAACTGCCCTGAGGTAACACAAGCCCTCTGTGGAATTGTACCCCTCAAGTGGCCCATAAGTAATGGCTGGCTAGTCCAGAGTATAAAAAGCCAGCTCCCTCACCTTGGAAAGGCTACACCATAGTCTAACCCATGCTTCCAAGCCCTTGTTCTATGACCCAGCCAAAGGGAGTCTCGCCCTGAGATCCTAACATTCTTCTCTTCTTTCCCCTCCATCTCCAGCTCTGCTCACTCTTACAGGCTGCTTCTGACTGGCTGTCCCTCAATAGATCAGTTTCCCAAGGTCCTCACGGCAGGCTCTGTCTGCCTCTTGAGTGCTCTGCTCAAGACCAGCAGCCTCTTTCTTGCAGTCTCTGAATGTCAGCCCTCAAGCCTTTCCTCTGTTCATGGCCTCTTCCTGAACATCTCAACCTCTCCTATAACTTCAATGGGAAGTTTTGATAATTCCCTAATATCTCTTTCACCTGCTATCTTCACTCCATTTCTAAAACAACTACTATAACCCAGGTCCACCTGCAGTTCTCATTGGCACCACTTCACAGCTTCTTGTCTCTCAGCCACGTTCTTACTCTCTTCAGATCCGTTGTAGCAGAGGAGATGAATTACTTTCTCATTGCTGGGACAAAATACCCAACACTCACAAGCTAAAGGAGGAAGTTTATTCTGTCTCACAGTTTGCAGAGATTTCGGTCCATAGTTAGCTGGCTCAGCCAGTCAGCTAGCTCAGTCCATAGTCCAGCTGGCTGTTGCAGAGAGAACAGCAGAGAACAGCTCATGGCACCGCAGCTGGGAGCAGAGATGGATCAAGGGAGGAGGAGGGCACTAGACCCCCTCAGGCCA
>NDGN011455745.1:0-13812 GCA_002564285.1 Tympanoctomys barrerae
TTTTGAAGTTGGAAACACATTGGCCTATAAGCCAGACAAATGACACCACTCTCAAGGTACTTTTGCAGGCCTGGAATCCAGTGCTCTCTCTCGTCTATTGGCCAGGGTATCAGGGAAATAAGGTGTTTTTAAATAAGGTCTGAAAAGCTACCATTAATATAATACGATATCTTGGTGTCAACCATTCATTTTGAATCCATAGATGAGGATTTTCCACAGAGGAATACTTCTGTCATAACCTGATTTTTGTTTGTTCTTTTGTTTATTCTTGGTGGAAAGAAATCCAACTGAAAGCTAGTGGAACTAGACCTCTAGCCAGCAGAATTACATGAAGATTTACCAGAATTGATTACAAATGTTACAGTCTGAGCACAGCCAGTATAGGAAGAACAAAGCTTTTGGAAGGCAAGGCATACTCTCAATAAAGTTTTTAAAAAGCCCTTAATGAGCTGGGGACATAGCTCAGCAATGCAGCACGTGCTTAGCATATTTGAGGCTCTGTGCTCAGTCCCAAGCACCTCAGTAAAACCCAGTGAATCAAAACAACAAAAGAAGCAATAATGGATTCAGGCAGTCTGTGACTATTACTCGAATATTTTCCCCAGAAATATAAATTGTAATAAAAGACATGGAAAAGAGGAACATAAATTTTCACCTCCTTCAAGATACAATGTATTAAAGAATGGCATGCATGCTTTCTTGAAAAGTTAGGAAAAGAAAACAGTAGTCATTAACTAATACCTACGTAATCATCTCATGAATCAGGTATATGCTTAGAGGTGAGAAAAATGCCATAAGGTGCTTTGATAAGTAGAAACTATCTGGGCTGCATTTCCGGCAACTTGAATTCAAGTCTATCTTGTTACTGGCTTTCTATATGGTATGAGTTTGGGGCCAGTATGTTAGCAACTTCTGCAAATAAACTTCATCCACATGTCTGTGCCAGAGTCTTGAGTTGATCAGAAAATCAGAGGCTGGATATATTCAGCATTTCATCTGAAACACGTACTCAAATGTATCCTCGCCTCCATATTATTGATCTTCACTGACATGGTCCACACTCCTGAAGAACAAAGAAACAAATGTTACACCAGAATCTGATGGACGATCTTAAAGCTGACTTATTTGAGAATCCCCAGGACAGCACTGGTCACCCTCCCAGATGTAGTGCATGAGCAACTTCTGATTAAAAGGAAGTATATGCTAACTAAGGAGCTCTGAGTATCCAGATGGGCTGAAGAGATTGTCAGATTTTGGACTTACTATAGATCTGGTGGCCATCAACAAACTGAATTGGAAATTTAGACAGTGTCTTGTGCAGAACACAACTTTCCCAAAGATTTAAAAATTCTATTTGTTATTATAACATGCACATTTTTAATTGGATTGTAAGTGACTTACAATAAAACTCAACATGAAATTCGAAGTTAAAAAAAACTCAAAAGAAATGTAAAAAGAAGAGAAAGCACATAACAGACTCCTTGGTTGACATGTTAATTATGGTTGGGTGTTAACTTAGCTTTAAGCTTCCTGGTACTCAGGGGAAGAATGGAAACATAGCAGATTATTTAATTTTCACAGACTAATAAAGACAACACAAAGAGTCTTTCTGGAAATTAAGTACAAGATTTAAAGGTGTGGCCGTAAGGAAATAAGAATCAATTCACAAGTTGCATTAAAATGTGTTTTATCTTGTTTCATATGTGTGCTGTTGAGCTCTGCTAGCAGTGCTGGAGGTGCAGTAAAACAATGTACATTGGCAGATAGGGTGTGACCTTTAGGGCCTGTGACTCAGGAGGAAACCTGGCAAGATTAGAGGCTCTTGTCTGTGAATAGAGATGAAAGTGCCTAGTATTGGCATGTGAGGTAAAACCTAAATAAATAGGGAAAAAACAGGCAAAAAAAAAAAAAATGGTCCAGTGTGGCTTCTGTTTCAGAATGGTTCATTAAAGGGTTAGAAGGCCTAGGTCATGTCCTGGCTGTGTGCCTAAATTTAGACTTCCTAACTTTTTTGTTTCAATGGCAAAATAAAAGTAGGGAAGACACTGGTTAAATTTTGGTGGGTGTAAGATACTATCAACTAGTGTTACAGTCAGGGATAGGTCTGAGCTCAACCAGAAAGAAATTNTCTTCCTTGATGATCAGAGAATATGAGCATAGTGATTCTGGCCTTGGTATAGCAGCACACCAAGAGGGCCAGGAGGAGACAGACTGATGCTTGAGTGTGTGTAGTATGATCACTATGATTGCTTCGTGTTACATAGGGCATTTGCAGTTTCATGATTAGAAATACTATCTGGAAAAGTATCTAGAAAAGTCACAGGTGGTCATATATATTTACAAGGAAAATCATATATATGATTATATATAATATTAATATAATCATATATATAAGATTATATAATATTAATAAAATCATATAGAATAACATGTGATTATATAATATTAATTTGATCATATGTATATATGATTTAAAGGCAAAAGGCAAACTCATTGGGTGGCATCACTTCCTGACTCTTCTTCTGAGCAAAAAATGATGAAAAGCCAACCTCAAGTGGAAAATACTGGTGAAACCATCTGCTTTGACAGCCTTATTGATCGGTTTTCTGTCAATGCTTTCACTGACTATAAACAGTGAGGAAAAAAGAAATAAACCACTCACATAGTATATTGTATCCTTTCCTCTGATGTGCACAAGGTCGAAATTATCCCTCACTGGCCAGCACACTTTGAGACCGTTTCTAGCCTCACAGTTCATTGGAACCATCTGAAGAGCATTTAGGCTCCACCTTCCCTGTGCCCTTCTGTTCTCTTGGCTGCAATTTTGCCTTAAGGAATCAACTAGTAAACTGAGGTAGGGCAGGTGAGGAGCATTAATGATAAATGTAACAAATAAATTCATGTTGCCTGAAGTCATACAGCCTGCTTCCCACTGCACGATTCTGGACTGGCCTTGTGATTTATTTGATTTTTTAAACATTCATTAGTGCATGTACATAAGTATGGGTCTCATCAAGGGGAGTTGGTCCATGTGTGTATAACTCTTAATTCTTTTTTTATTTCCCTTCCCCTCTCCTCTTTCATTATCCTCTATTTCTTGCTCCCATACCAATTTACAAAAGATCTGTCCTTCTCTTTTATATTATCTATACTTTATTTTGCTCTTCAGATTATTAAATGAGAAACTTAGGGTTTATCATACTTAAGTTTATGTATCTTATATATTTCACTTTGCATTAAAATCTCAAGGTACTTCCATTTGCCTACAAATGACTCAAATTTATCCTTCTTATTGCAGGGTAGTTCTCCTTCATAAAAATACACCACATTTTCTGTATCCATTCATCTATTGATCAGCATGTGGGCAGTTCCCAAGATTAGGTAGTATGAATTGTGCTCCTAAAAACATGGGGGTACATGCATCACTGCCATATGTCTTAACTCTTTTGGAAAGATACTTATCTGGATTGAATAGAATTTCTATTTTGAGATTCCTGAGGGATTTCCATGCTTATTTCCATGCTGGAGTAGTTTATACTCCCTCCGATAATGTACAATGGTTCCTTTTTCCTTGCAGCATTTGGTATTGGTTAACTTCTTTATGATTGTCATTCTTTCTGGAGAAAATGAAATCTCAGTGTTGTTCTAATTTGCATTTCTCCAGTCATTGTAATGACCAGAGATGTTGACCATTTTTCATGTATTTATTAGCTATTTGCATTTCTTTGCTGAGAAGTGTCTATTCACTTCATTTGCCCATTTTTTGATTAGATTATTTATTTGTTTATTTATTCATTGATTGTCTTTTTGAGATAAGGTTTTACCATGAAGTTCTAGCTGCACTTAAACTCACAGTGATCCTCCTGCTTCAGCTTCCTGAGTGCTAGGATTACAGGCATGTGCCATCAAATCTGAATTGATTGGGTCTTTTATATTAGAGGGTCTAACCTTTTGAATTCGTTATATAGTCTACATGTTAATCTTCTGTCTGAGGAATAGCTGGCAACATTTTCTTCACATTCTATATGTTTTCTCTCTTTTTGTTGGCTGTGTCTTTTGCTGTCTAAATGTTTTTACTTGCTATAATCCCATTTGCTTACTCTTGATGTTATTCCTTGTGTAATTGGAGTTTTGTATGGAAATGCCTTAGCTATACCTATGATTTCAAAAGTACTACCTATTTTATCTTCCAGCAGACTCAGTGTTTCTACTTTAAATATTTATTTATTTATTTGGTACAGAGTCACACTACACAGCTTGGACTCACAGTGATTTTCCTGTCTCAGCTGCCCCAGTGCTGGGATTACAGGCATGTTCTACTATGCCAAGTTTTAGGGATCAGCATCACTCACTGGGGTTCTGGGGCTGGCATGGCATGTGGTACTAAGGATTGAACCTGGGTCCTTGAGCTTTCCAGGCAGGTGCTTAGATTGCTGAGCTACCTCCTCAGCCCAGTGTTTTTACTTAAATATATAGGCCTTTCAACCTATTAGATTTTATTTCAGAATATGATAAGCTATAGTTGATTTTGGCCAATACAATATGGTAGATCTGCCTTCACATACTTGGGGCTCTTCCTGCCTGTTCTGGCGTTCTGAGTGCCAGAGAGTGTAGCCAGCACCAGCTTCCAGATATGTGACAGAGGGCTTCCTGGTCCATTTAGCCCCAACTGGTTCTCCACATGGCTCCATCACATGAAGGAGTTCAGTTAACACTGTCAGAGCAAAAGCAAGATTTCCCACTGAAGCTCTACAGAAAGATGACAAGTAATAAATTGTTGTTATTTTAACCCTTTATATTTTGGGATAGTTTCTTATTAAGAAATAAATACAAACATAGGAAAAAAAGCAAATTTCTTAAGGCAGGGCTATTAGATGAGTCTGTGGCAACTAGTGTTAGGTTTTATGTTTAGAAGTCACCCAAACCTTCATGCAGTCTTGGGCTTTGTCAGAGGTGGCTGAATGCAGAGTATGTGATGCTGGGATTAAGGGTATGTGATTCCTGAAACAGTACATTGGTTTGGCTCTGCCCTAATCCCTACAGTATAAATGTAATATATAAAACACAGAAAGATTTTGTATCCCTGCTTGTTGCTGGCTACATTCTGCACGACATACCTGTTCTTTGCTGTGCGATGCTGCCTTGGAGCCAGCTGGTTATAGACTGAAACCACTACACATTGCGAGCTAAATAAACCTTTCATCCTTTAACTTTGGGTCCCAGGAATTTTGTCTCAGCAACAAGAAAAGTAACTAAGATAACTAGTATCCAAGTTGGTCCTCAAGAATCCCCACCTTCTGGCATTAATGCCCCTGTGTCCTCTTTCCAACAATTCACCAGGGTTGGCCACCTACCATGTCTTAAGGATGCTTAAGCAGCCTATGGAAAACTCCTGTGGTGAGAGCCTGACTGATCCAGTGAATATGCAGGTGGCATACATTGCACCAATATGATGTCAACAAGGATAATTTATAACCAACCAGTGCAGAGAGGTGGTGCAAGATTTCATCACGGAACTCAGAATGATGTGCAATGGAGAATGTTTGAATTATTTCTAAAATTTAACATTGACTATTTTGGGGCTCACAGTTGACTAGAGGTAATAGAAGCCTCAGAGAGTAACACGGTGAATGAGAACACTACTTTGCTTACAGGGAATGAGCCTGATTCATTATCTCCTTTGCTCCCAAGGCATGTGTTGAAAGACATGGTAGGAAGCTAGATGAACAGTGCTTTATAGCTGGCTTAAAAAGAAAATAATACATCAAGGGTACTGAGCACATGGTGATCTTGTTTGGGATCAGTATCTAATCCTTTCCAACATGAAAAATCTGTCATCAAATAGAAATTTAATTATTTTAGCTCTGAAAGTTGCAGGTTAATAGTCTAACCACTGCATATATTTTCAGAGAACTACAGAAATTTCTTATAAAATGAATCCTGGAAATCTGTGCTAACAGGGATAAACAGAAATATAATTTATGGATCAAGTATCAAATTATCAAAGAAAAGGTAGTTGACAAAATAAGGGAGAAGATCATATAATAGAAATAGCTGGAGAAGAAAAAATTCAGGAAAACAATGAAATAATTTCATGTAAACTAAACAATCAGGATAGTTTGGGTCCTTCTCTCCCAGATGCTGCAAACATGATCAAGCAGGTCATAATCTAGTCCTGGGGCAAATATAGATGAATGAAAAATATGATGGCTGTTGCCTGTGCATCTAAAATCTATTTGAATTTATGTTAATAAAATGTGCAGGAAAAAATCGTCATGAGATTTATTGAGCTTTTCCTATGTTGCACTTTCTCTTTTAATAACTTGTTAGTAGGGGAATTTTTAAATATGCAAAACTACAAAGATGTGTACAACTAACCTTCATGCAATTATTACCCAGACTCACCAATTATCACCTCATTGCCTACCCTTCTCATTTGTGCCACTGTCCACTGTCCTACCCATTTCAGAGTGTTTCTAAATGCATGTTAGTTACTGTGTCATTTTAAAATATTGATCTTCAAATCATTTCTACACCTCAAGAAATAGAAATGCATTCTTAATATTAGCTAATACATAGTTAGAATTTCCTTGATTGTTTAGTTTTTTAAGGATTTGCTTTTTCAAATAGAGAGTCAGAGGTGCACCTCGTATCTATTACAATAAGCATGTCTGCTGAATTCCTTGGCTCCTTGGAAAGGCCTGTCTGAAGGAGCTGTAAGTCTGACTTGTAGAGTTCTTTATAGCCGTATTTTCATGATTATATTCTCATGGTGTCGTTTCACATTTTTCCTGTCTTCCATAGTACTTATAGAATTCTAGTTAGATTGAGGTTCTTAACCAGATTAATATTTTATGCTTTCAACTTTATATTTCAAAAATATGGATACTGAAGTTCAAGAGAATCTAATTATCTTGAGTGTTATTATAAGATAGTGTAATCATCATTTCTTCCAAGTTATAATTTTATTATATAATTACATAATTTGATTTCTTACAAATTATAAAATGATCGCAAACATATTTTATAATTTGTTCCTCATTTATTAGAATACAATAATTATATGAAGAGTTTTATTTTAACTTTCTTACTATATAATAAACTGCAAAAATAGTAAAAAAAAAGTTCTTGACATTTTCCTTTTATTTACCAATTTCTAAGACAATAGAAACAATTTACAATGGGGACTACCCCTGGGGACCCCTCCTGTCCCTCTCTCGGACAGAAGCTTTTTTCCCTCAATAAATATATTTTGCTCTTGAAAAAGAACAATTTACAAGCAATTTACTCCCATCTCTGTAGTAGAAGCAGTAAATATTTTAGTATTGTTATATACTCATGAATTTGAACATATTTGATGTTTCTGATCAGTTGTGATTATAGCTTATCGTGATTCTTTTTTAGTGTGGATTCTTAGTTGTTGAATTTCATTAAATATATGCTATCGATCCTGTCTATGTCTACCTATATCACTCATCTGTCCATGTGTCTGTCTGTTTTCTATCTGTGTAGTCCTTCGTTAACTTAAACATTATACAGGAGGTAACATTATATTGAAGTAATTATATTTTTAAAATTTATATTCTAATTTCTTTACTTTAAGAAGCCACTATTTTTTTAAATTCAGCATCCCAGAATAATCTATTAGTTTCTTTTTTTTCTTAAAAAATTTTTTTCATAATTTTCTTTTGGCCTACTTTCTAGGATTATTTTTCAACTTTTTAATTTCCCCTGCTTTTTTTAATTAGCAAGAATTCTATAATGCTTTTAGATTTTTCTTTTTTATATAGCATTCTGTTTCTATTTTCTGGTTGTTGTAGCTTCTTTTATTTCTGAGTAATATGTTAAACATAGGATTTTTAAAGTTCTTTTCATGTTTTAATGACACAAAAAGACATTGATAATGCTAAAATACTATGGGAAATAGCTGGTGGATGATGGACCTTTAATTTTATTCCCTTTGTACTATTTTAATCTTTTAAAATATGCATATATTATTTTTATAATGATATTAAGAAGAAAAAAGGAGGAAAAAGAGAAGAACGAAAAGACATTAATTATACCCTTCATTTGACCTCTGACCAGTACACTTATTATATTCATGAAGGATCAAAGAAAGGAATACCCGTAATAAAAGCACAGCCCCAGACAGAATTCAGGTTTCATCAGGCAACGTAATGTCCCTCTGCATTCTAAAGTAGCTCCTCAATGCATAATTTAGTATTTCTGTAATGAGTTCTACTAACCGATGTGACTATCCATCCTTATATTCTCTACTGCAGAGAAGTCCTGTGATGAGGGAATTTAATGTGATCAGGACTTTTATTCAACCATAGTTATGGTACTTTGTTTCTTGTATGGTAATCTGAGCTTTGTTCAGCCTACTATTCAGCAACCTAAACGAGTTACTCTGGTTTGTCCTTGTTGGTTGTTTCCACTTTTATTTTGGCTCCGGAAGTGACCTGTTTGCTTGCATCAGCTTTAATGTTTTTACAAGCAAAAGCAGGGAAGGGACGCCTTGTGTTGCAAGCTTATGCATCCAAGTTTGGGGAGTCTGTGATGAACTTACACACATCATGTTTATGGCAATTAGGTGTAGATGTTCTCAGGCTAAATTAATTCCCCACACCAGTTTTCTTAAGCAGTTACTCTCAAGAGCACACCACAAAATCAGACACCTTACTCTTCTACCCTCAGCTGAGGGACCCTAAAGAGCCCTGGCTATGCATACTGCTCACAGGTGATATTTCTCTGAGAATCTGGCAGAATTTTCAAACTTATTGCTACCCTCAGATTCTGGGTTTCCACATGTCCCACTAGCTGTCATGGTCCACGGTCTTATGTGGCCTGACACTAATTCTGGATTGTCCTTCTATCCTCCTTTTTTTGTTGTTGTTCTGTTTTCTGCAGCAAAATCTGAAATGAGTTTCTCTTCCTTGTCACAAAATTTAAATTCCATGGCATTGGCAGTATGGAATGAGAGGCTGCTTGCTTATGGTACAATCTGATTAGCATCCAATCAAAGCTTGATGTCATCTTTTATAATCCTGTTCTCTGTTAATTATTCATTTATTCAATAAAAATTAATTCTCTATTTTCATGTATGCTAAGCACCTTTCTAAATACTAAGAATTATTTTCCTAGGTAGTGCTGACAAAATTCCTGCTATCATGGAGCACACATTTTACTACAATCAAAAGTCTTTGGTAGCAAAGAGAATTTCTTATTCCCAAAGAAATTTTGTTTAAACATATGTTTTTGAGAGCTTAAAGGATATCCAAGGTTGTAAGGAATTAAATCAAATTATAACAGATGGGGAAAATCTATTATAATCTATTGTAAGAAAAGTAGTGATGGTAGAACATATGTTTAAAATATTAAGTGTTTCTTGTTAGGTCATTTTCGTTGCTCTAAAGCAATTTATTATAGCAGAAAGGGTCTTGGATCTATTTGTAAAAACCAGCTTGAATAATTGTACTCTTGATTCCTACTAGTCTATTGAAAGGAAGTTAATGCTGAAATTCTTTTCTTCTTTTTAACTCTTTGACTAAATTTTCATGCTTATATCTGGTAATCTGAACTAACTTGAAGCCAACAGGATATAATATAACCACTGTCCTCATATCTTGTTTAGTGAAATTCTGTATTGTTTCTAATTTTTAAATTATTTTTATTCTTTTAGAAATCAATAATTTTTTCTCTCTAAAACGTGAGTATATTCATCTATTATATTAGCCACCAAAATGTCATAGATTCAGATTTTGTCTTTTATCATTACTGTGACATGCTTTCTGGCAAAATATTTCATTGTTTTAAATTATTACACTCTTATTACTTATAAAGCAATACACTTCTATTACTTTATGAAACAGAAGAAGGAACTCTAGATTTCTCCGTATATAGCTTCTTCTCAGTGGCTAATAACTACTGAGAAAACATGAGGTAACCTAGTTAAGCTGGTGCACAACCAGAGCTCAGTATCTGCACATTCTATCTGTAGAAAGGGAAAAGGCTTGGCTCCTGTAGCAAAGCCCTTGATCTTAGCAAGACATCACCCAGCATTGGGGCCTGTTATGGCTTATCAATAGGTGTCACTCACAAGCCTCAGGCACTCATAGGCAGGGCTTCTGAGAATGACTGGATTATATCTGTGTGATAGTGCACTAGCACAGTTTGGTTTAGCATAGTTCTGGGTGTATCTGATAGGCTTTGTGAGGTGAGAAAGCCAACCTGGAGGCAGTGACACCAATCAGTAAGCTTGTAGCTTGGATGGAATAAACAGGGAAAGAAGAAGAAAGTCTTGTTGCTTCCTGCTTTCCATGCCATAGACTGGTGCCCCTCACTCGTGCCCCTCTGCCATGCTGCTCTGCCTTGGAGCCAGCCAGCAACGACTGAAACTGCTGTAATCAGGGAGCTAAAATAAGCCTTTTCTCTTTTAAGTTCAGGGTGTCTAATATTTTGCCCCAACAATAAGTAAGAAAGAGAGGGCCTGTGGTAAGTAAGTAAGAGAGGGCCTGTGGTTCATGACAGGCTGTGCCAGTGTCATATGCAAGACACGGAGGGTAGGAGCCACCCAGCTTTAGGGCCAATGTCCTGCAAAGTTAGCAGACTGAAGGACTGTACCTCTCCTGCTGCACAAAATACTTCCCTGGAGCATTTTCTTATGTGACAGAATTTATCTGCCATGGTACTTGGAAGAAAAGCAGGGGGTAACTTCCGACATCCTTTAAACAACATATTACCAAGTTCTCTCACAAAGCACTGTGAAAACTGCATTGGGGAAATAAAAAATAAGCTCAAAAATTATGGGCAGCTTCTTGCTCCATTTTGCTGTAGTTGACTCTGGAGTCCTACATGCATTTTATAGACACTTAAATTATTTTCCTGTATCATAAAAATGAGTTATATTCTCTTTGTTTTCCTAATTCAGAGGAGGAAGAATTGTTAGGCATAAAGTAAAAGGTCTGTGAAAATGATGGTATTGAGATTATTTAGGATGACGTAAGAAGGGAGAAGACCATGACATAAATTCAGAGTCTCCTGAAACGTACTTGCAACTGAGTTCACAGAGGACCAGTGATGGTGACAGTATGTCCTAAAAGCACAGGAGATTATTCTCTTATTTATACATTCCATAGCATTGCCTTACATTATGATCTTAGATTCCTTCAGTGCCTTGCAGCTTTGAGAAAGGAAACAGTCATTGCAGAACAAAGCTTTTTTATAGTATAAAACGAAGCACCCTCAATGAATTAGTCCATTGAAATGACTGGGTCCCATTGTGGTTGGCTTGTGATGCTTTAATCTTTATAAGTGACTTCATGTTTGAAAGGCATCCTTAGAATGAGGTGCAGTAGAATTCCCTAGCTACAGAGTTCTTTAGCAAACAACTCACCTGTTTAAAGTGGGAAAAAATTTTGCACCAAGCCAACAGAATTTAGAGTAAAAATAAGCAAAGCCAAGCCAAGCCTCTTCTTGCTATAAAATGATAACAATTTTGATAGTGTTTGAATGGCTAGCCATTACAGATATTGTTTATCTGTAATTTACTAAAGCAATGGCAACAAAGAAAATTGGAGTTTTGGTTTATCATTTGATGTATATGTGTCTATGTGCAAGCAGAATAAGGGAGGGAAGATGGATGAAGATGGAAGGAAGGAAGGAAGGAAGGAAGGAAGGAAGGAAGGAAGGAAGGCTGGCTAAATATAAATGTCTGCTTGTGTCTAGCCTAGAATGTGAGGGAATAGGAGGCTGTTGAATTACTCTTACTGGGGTAAAATGTAGTTACTTTCTTGCATTCTTCTACTTATTAAAATTTGTGTAATCCTAGATATTTTCATGCATAGGTTCTTCTCAGTTGTTAAATGATAATGTCTACCATGAATGTCCCTTGTCTTCAGAGTGAGGTAAAAGTTGAGCTTTGCTTCCTAGAATGTTTCCCAAAGGCACAGTCATTGGATGCTAGGTGAGCCTCAGAGGGTTAGCAAATTGTCTACAGGAAATCTGGTAAATTTAGGAGAATAAGTATAAAGAATTTTGGTACACACATAGACCATAAATTTTAAATGTCTGATTTAATTTTTGATTTTCACATAAATCTGTTATGTATTTAAGGTTTTCTCTGAGATACTTTGCAAGGAGTTATAGAACTTGACTGATGAGTTCATTGTGACTAATACATAAATAGAGGTGGTTTGTCTTAGCAATGGTTTTTCAATATCCAAACAATAAAAGCCATTGCTTCTGTATTACTTT
This sequence comes from Tympanoctomys barrerae, assembly GCA_002564285.1. Classification (NCBI taxonomy): domain Eukaryota; kingdom Metazoa; phylum Chordata; class Mammalia; order Rodentia; family Octodontidae; genus Tympanoctomys; species Tympanoctomys barrerae. The sequence goes on from NDGN011455745.1 coordinate 12,256, forward strand.
TGCTTATAAAAATGCTCTTTATTCTTACTAATATATATATATAACTATTATAATATATTATAATATATATTATATATATTACTAATATATATATAACTATTACTATATATATTATATATATTATTAATATATATATTAGAAGATATATATATATATATATTATTGATGAAAATGTTCAATGTCTGGTGTTGCTTGTAGGTCCTACCCCCAGGGCATACTGAGACAGCAACTGAGACGAGATGTGATGGCACATGCCTGTAATCCCAGTGTGTGGGAGGCTGCAAACAGGAGGATCATTGGGAGTTCAATATGTGTAGTGAGACTCTGTAGATCCTGTAATAAATACATTTTAAAAATTGATGAAAATGGATGGATGTTTCAAATATTTTGTGGAAAGCAAATGGGTTGTTGAAAGCAAATAAAAGGATAATTCTAATAATACTATGAAATAAATAGCAAATTTGTAGGTTTTCTGTGTGAATACAAGAACAGCATTTTATATTCACTGATAATTCTGTATACATATTTAAACTTAAAATAGCACATACATTTATTCATATTAAAACAATTAAATTCCATTTGACTAGAATAGATTTTCATCTCTAAATGTAGCTGTTGTCAAACTTCTGAAATTATTTTGAAGACTCTATAATTTATTTTATTTATTTATTTGTTTATTGCTGGGATTCAAACTCAGGGCCTTATGTATGGTACATATGCATTTTACCACTAACTTATACCCTTAGCACTTGCACGGTATCTTAAAATAAACATTAAAACTTACGTGTATCTTTAGAAGAAATACAAACTAATTCATCAGGATCAAATGGAAAATTTCACCTCTGAAGTCAAAGAAGACATAAGAATGTGAAAGGTCTAATTCAAAGTTTTTTTTTTTTTGTTTTTTGTTTTGCCAAAATGCTTGTAAAATGAACCATAAAATTAATGACAATATTTTGCACAGAGAGCAATCTTAATAAGCCATTATCAAAATTCCTTTCACTATTAAGATTGCTAGGCATTTTCTTTTACAGCAGAAGTCTGGTGTGATTTATGCAGTCTCCACTTGACCCAGACACAGACTCTACAAAAGACATCTTTTCAGTCTTGATAGAGTTTAGCTTATAAGTGTTCCCCAAAGGTCCATGTGTCAGAGGCTTGGTTCTCAGCCCAGCACTACTGGAATGGTGGAGCTTTCCAGAGATGGAATCCACTGGAAGGTCTTTAAGTCACTGATGGTGCCCTGGAATGGGACTGTGGGATTTTGCTTTGGTTGCTTCCCAGCCACAAGGCAGTGATTTTGCGCCTTTGTATTCTCAGACTTTGATATGCTACTCCAGGCCTAATGCAGAGAAGCCAAATGACCACGCCCAGAAACTTGTAAAACTGAGCTAAAATAATGCTTTGTTCTCTATAAATTTGTTACCTTGAGTACTTTGCTGCAGAGATGGAAACTCCAATCTCAGGATGTCTTTTATGACAAATTTTGTATATTACTTGTCTTAGTTACTCTTCTCTCGTTGCTGGGACAAATACCTGACACTCAAAATGAAGGAA
>NDGN011455749.1:0-11416 GCA_002564285.1 Tympanoctomys barrerae
AATTACTAACTCCCTGGGTAGCACGCTGAGTGTCAAGGCCCAAGAAAGACTACACTGAGATGTGCCAAGCTCTTCTTCAAGAGCACACCAGGTTGCAGCAAAGCCCTCCTTGCTCCATCTCCATGACTAACAAAAAATAGCCTACAAAAGGCTTTCAAGCTGGAAAATTTGGTGTTTACTGATCTCTCCTCACAGCTTCTACCTGGTATCCATCTTCCTTGAAGCGGCAGCTCAGATCCACCCTGTCTCTTCCCTGCCCAGTTCAGTTCTTATCAAGGTCATGATGGTAGCTGCCTACCAATAATGCCCCCTGCTCCTCCACACAGTGCCCTGGTCTCAGTGGGAGGGATACTGCTACCCAGGAGTAAGTCTGAAGATTGAGATACGTCTTCCTGCTAGGGAATTTGTGCCTCTCACCTCAGGTGATACTGTGCAGGGCTGGACCTGCTGAGCACAGGGAGCTGACCTCACCACCCATCAGCATGACAAGGAAAAAGTAATCCTTGAGCCTGGCATCTAGTAAGTTAATAGTTCCCTCACCCCGTGCAGTTCCTTCACTTTCTGAGCTGTAGTTCTCTCATTAGAAAAATGGGTAGGTGAATCTATTGCTATGTTTAAAACCTTCGGACTTGACAATCTCCAATTTGCCATTGTAAGACGTTGACATGAATTATTATCCTTATTCTTTCAAAACCTTGGTTTTCTCTTCTGCAAAGTATAGGCAAGAATATCTTTAATGGCTCACTCCTTCATTCATTTATTCACTGTTTCAAAGGTATTTGCTGAGTACCTGTTTTATGCCTGACCTAATAGGAATACTAGAGATATAACTGTGAAGAACACAAAGTTTCTGTCATTATACAATTTATGTTTGAATGGATATGGGACCTAATAAACAATAATACATTTACAGGCAGCTTGTGTGCCAAGGTGGAAGGAGTTGATGTCTGCAGCTTGCCTACAGAGTGACTGGTACCTGGAAAACCCTAAAAAGCGAAGGCTATTACTAGTAATAACCATGAATATAAATAGTGCAGAATTACATCTGGCGATAATAGGCCTACGATGTTCTTTTTCATGATTTCAGTGAGGTGGGGACATTTTTGGTTGGCACAAACTGCTTTCACCCAGAGGACAGAGAAACAGTAGTGATCGCCCCATGCCATCAGTATTGTGTTGCTGAAAAGCCTCAGAGGGAATATTCCTCCCCCAAGCAGAAATAATTTAACTTTGGCTGAGCTGAGTGAGAGACACCAGGACCATCTAAATGGCTTCTGTATTCTGTCATTGGCACAAAGGGTAAGAAAATTCCCTGGATCCAAGCAGGGGTCTACCTGGACTTACACCACTGTCCGCTTGCTGGAGAGTATCTCTCAAACCCTTGGTGCGAGCGGCTCTGCACATTGTGTGCGAGGAAAAACTGCAGCTTATATGCATGCAAGAAAAGGGACAGGTGAGAGCAGGCAAGTAAAAAATCTTCTGAAATCCTTGCAGTGAGATTTTCCTATGAAGAAGTAGAGAGTACAATGTCAGCTGATTGTTTGGGTTGGATTAGTAGAGACACTATAAAATTAATCATCCAGTGTGGGACACCTGCGAAAATGAAAAGGGACAGTATTATGAATTCTGCCAGAACAAGGAGTACCTTGGGACTAGGTGGCAAACGAGGGTACATATTCTCCCTCGACACACAACCTCAGGAATATATGGATTATTAATACTCATTTCTTTTGGAGAAGGGCAGGATTGTGTTTATGAAAATGTCTCAGAAATAACAAATATGCTAGTATATCTTTATCATAGTGACAGCAATATGCCAAATATTTTGGGTACTTGCTCCATAATGTGAAAGAAGTTCTACTAGATCTTACAGGAGGCACAAAGCTTCTCAAGACATAATCCCAGGCCTCAGGAAATTTAGAAATTAGCAAAAATAAGAAATCATGGAGAGTCTGTCTCACCACAGAATGTGCGACACTGTGAGAGGGCCTCAGAGCGGGAGTGCTGCTTCTAAGTGAAAGGATGCCATGGAGGAATTTGAGCTGGCCCTTGAGGTTTGGGTGAGATAAAGCCAGTACAGATTGGAAAGGAAAGGTCAGGTGACAGCAGAACCAAAACCCAATGCTCACACAACCTGGCAGCTGAGTGTTCTGAAAATGTTGAATGATTTTAAGGTGGAAATGTAGGCTGAGACTACATGGTGGCAAGTTGAGGGCCACAGCTTTGAATGTGAAGGATCTGGAGGCCACCTGTCCCTGTGGTCTCAGAGGAGGAGGGGGCACAGTTCTGTCACAGCCAGGGAAGAATGGATGCCTACGCAGATGTTGTGACCAGGTTTTCAGGAGTATATCCATTTTAGTGGGATCAAGGACTAATTTTAAAAACCCAGATGTGACATCAAACCAGATCCTTTTTCCTCTACATTGGCCTTTACATGATGAGTGGGGAAAATACTTAAAATCCTTTTGGTGGTTTGGAGTCTCTGAAGATCTGAAGACCTATTAGGAGGGGTTAATGGTCCCATTTCTCACCATTTCTCACCACTCCAGAGCAGAATCAGCACACACATGGCAAGGGATGGAAACTGAAGAGTAAGAGCTCTAAAACTTTTATCAATAGGCCTTAATGAGGGGACTCAATTAGCAGGGAGGTGGTTGTGCCCTATTTCCTTGGGACATTCCATAGTAGTGACTATGGTGTCCTCTGTCTTGTAAGGTTGGCTATATACACTTCTAACCCTTCCTAATCAAGAGGAGGCAGGCAATTTAGACTAGTTCCCCTGAACACAGACTGGAAGGTGGAGATTTGCATTTGGAAGTTTATGGAGCTGGGCCTTTGGATCAACAGCTGTGAGGGCACAAGGGCTACAAGATTGGGCAGAGAGTGCTGTGATGCTGGTGGGCAAATGTCTCAGTGGGTTCCATGGAGAACTCTGGATTGATGACCCTTCAGAGTTGTCCCATACTGAGTAGAGAGGGCAAGCCCTTGAGTCCTCCCTCCTTAGCTGTGCAGATAGCTTCTGCATGCAAGATGCCCCAGAGAAGAAACATAACCTTGCATGAAGTGACTAGATACAGCTAAGAGCAATGCCAGGAATTCAGCTGAGAGCTGGCGGCTGTCAACTGTCCCAGACCCTAGGGTAGTGAGGGTGGACCTTTTAGAGACTAAATGCCCAAAGTATAACCCAAGACCCACTTATTTATCACAATGTGCCGGCACTGCTGTTAAACCTGTGTATCCAGTGCTCAGCTGCTGGGGCAGCTTGGCTCACATGCTGACAGAGAGGGCTTTACACCCTCACGGTAGTACCTCTACCAGGTTCACCACCACAGGCTGAGGGGGTGGAGCTGACTGTTGGATTCCTGCAGAAGGAATCTGGGCCAGCTACCCAGCATGCACTACCCTAGTGGTACCAAGATCTAGCAGTGTGTATCTGAATCACCTAGACTCAGATGCAGACTCCTGGGCTCCAGCCCTAGTGTCTCTCACCGATTAAGTCTGGGGTACAGTCTAAAAATGTGTATTTCTAACAATTAGCCAGACAAGTATTTCCCTAACTTGCTTCACCATAGAGATTGATTCAGAAATCTTAATTCTTCAGGTCTTTATTAGAATCTAGAAAGCTTTATTTTCAATAAGTATTACAGGATTTCTAAAGTAGGCAGTTATGGGCCATGCTTTAAAAGAAAATGAATTGAATGATGCCTAAATTCTTCGTTGCCCTTTGATATGCGTCTGAATTAAGTCTAAAGAATTTAGTGTAGTAAAATTGTGTAATTACATCACCCTTATGTGAACATATGTGTAGTTGGAATATATAATCAGAAGCTTAGAGAAAATTTTGTTAATAAAAAGGTGAAATTCCTTTAAGAGAATGGTGATTTTTCTTATTCTTACACCTTCCTTCCAAGATAAGGTTTAATTTTCCATGACAATCATTTTATCAAATGACACACCTACAAACACACAATTTTACTTTGAAAAAATTCAATATGCTGTTCACCTCCAGGGCCTTTTCTTTGTAGTGGGATAATTTGTATAATTTCACACCTTAGCAGCAGTCTTTGAATTCTTATTGATAATTGTGCATAAGTTGTTGAGGACACACACACATCGATAGGAGCACTGAGCGCTACAAATGACAAACACAAACAAAATGAAGCAGCAGCTGCCTGCTTCCGCTGGCTTACCTGACAAACATTTTTTCTTGTCTTTTTTTTTTTTTTTTTTTTTTTGCAGAACCGGGGATTGAACTCAGGCCCTTGTGCTTGCCAGAGAAGCACTTATTCCACTGAGTGATCTCCCTGGACCCGTTTTCTTATCCTGACCTTGAGAAAGAAACTAGAGTTTAATCAATTATTCAGTCATTTTGAGACAGATTTGAACATGGCCTTCATTCAGTATATTAATTTTGAAAATACATAAAGTGCCTGCTTAGGCAGAGTGAAGCAGCCGGGGTTCAATCCCTGGCGTGCTGCACCAGCCCCGCCCCTGGGTGTGCTGAGAAGGTGATTGAGACTGGGCCTGGTGGTGCACACCTATAATTCCAGTGCTTGGAAAGTTGAAAACAGGAGGATCACTACAAGTCCTATCTACCTAGTGACACCCTGTACAGCCTGCACTAAATGCACTAAACAAGAGAAATTATAGCATTTCAATTAAGCAAAACTATTCTAAAAAGCTAGTGTGTCATTTTTTGTCTTGTTTTGACTTTTAAATTGTATAAAGCTTTGTGATACATAGTGACTATGTTCCGCTTCGGGGTTTGATACCTAGACAGGCTGCATCTTGGCCACTTTGCTTCCCTGGCCCACCTCCCCTCCCCATCCTTTCCCACACTCCCTCCCCATCTCCACAGCCCACTTCCCTACTTCTTAACATGGCTATTTAACTTTGCTTTTTAAACTATTTATATTTGGGGTTTGTCATGTGAGAGGAACCATGTGGTAGTTACCCTTCTGTGCCTGACTTCTTTCACCAAGTGTTATGAAAACTACTGCAACTTGTTCTCTAATCTTCCAAGTATATAGCTTCTACCATAGGAGGTTATTAACACTTATTTGTTAATTCACAAACTTGCTCCGTGTCCCTTGACAGCCAACAAAGTATGGTTTGTAACAACTATTTAATGAACAAATACAGGAGTACTGTGACATTCTAAGATGAAAAGTTTACAAAAGGCATCATAAGACATTTACTAGTAGGCAATAGGTATTATCATTAGTAATTAAAACTACATTACCCTTGTCAAAATGAATGAAAAAATGAGCCTGATGATGTGCTATTTCTTGTATTTTATCATATTTGCTTCTCATCTGCCTACCAGGGTGTTTCGCAGGATCTCCCAATGCAGTTTCTGCATAGCATGGTAGAAATATTAGCGAGCAACATGAAAGAAGATGATGAATTTGTTCCCTGTTCATGTACCAGGAACTCACTGTGCAAAACCCGATAATCTGAAGTGGGTCTCCCCACTGTCATTAGTGAGTAAGCAAAGTATTTCATTTCATTATCACATTAGAAAGTGTTCTAATTCCTACTCTCTACTTTTGCCTTCAGTTTCTAGTACACTTGTATCTCACTTCAGCCATGGATTGTTTTTTTTCCTCTGCAGTAGATGGTAATGAGATGGAGACAAAGAATATGCAGCCTATTCATTCAACTAGCACTTCAATGCATGAGTATTTGCCATGTGTAAACACTGGGAGACAATAGAGAAGGATGAAAATCAATAAAATCGTTCTCTGTCCTCCAGGAACTCACTGATTGGAGAAACCAATGCAGGAGCAGGTTTTTTTTTGTTGTTGTTGTTGTTTTGTTTTGGCTAGCTCAGGCTGCCTTACAGGTGGGTCTGGTGTGGCTTGTGGAGCTGGGGATTGAACCACAGTCCCCTGCACCTGACTGAGTTTGCCCAAGCAGGCGCTTTAAACGACTGAGCCCCCACATAACAAATTAATTGAAAGGAAATGCAGTGATAACCATGTGACCACCTATATGAGACACCATAAGATAGATACCTGGAAATAGGATTGTATTAAATAAGACCCCCGGCTCCACATTTTTAATTTAAATTTTTGTATACTGTCTGAGTGACTAAGAAAGAATTCACTGGTGAGAGTGAAAATCATCTATTTGTCAAGCGTGACTGCACACTGCAGCCATCACTGTGAAACGCTGGCCTTTATTGTTGACTGGCAAAATTATCTCCATCTAAATCCTCACAGGCCCCCCTTGCATTGCTCTTTGGAAACATCAATGGTGGCACACATGTAGGCTCTGTGGGGAAGCTTAGCTAGCCTTGTGAAACCTGAGTCAATCTTTTTCACTCTCTCTGCCAACCTCTGGCCATTTGTCAGCAGCGTTGCTCACAGGAGAGGACATTGCCCCTGGGCAGTGCTGTATGTCCTTCCTTGAACAGAAAGAATCCCCAAGCAACTCATACCCTGTCAGGAAACATAAGCAAACTGTGGTTCATCAATTTGGTGTCTCTGTTGAGCTAATGGAGTAGAAAAAAGTTGATGCTTTCTTCACAAATGACCACAGTGATAATCCTGACTCATTCATTAACTCTATTAGTTTACTATGTGCTCACAGCAAATCACTGAATCTTTCTCACTCTAGTTTCATTCTCACTAAAATAGATACCTGGAAACAAGGTTATATTAAAGAAAACTACCAACCCAAATTAAGGGCCTTCATAAACATCTGTTTTCTCATCAATTATAAAGCCATCAGGATTATTTGTGGTTAGGGACAGTTGCTAAATGAGTGCCTTCCTTGAAACAACTGATATTAAGCACAATAAGACATCATCCTTTATCGACTGGACAGAGATGAACTAACATAGACAATGAAAGCATTTTGGGGGGACATGCTTCGCAAAGTCCACTTTGATGTTTCTGTTATACAAGAGGAAAACCAGATGGAAGTGATGAAATGGCTAAGCTGGGTGCAAACGTAGGAGACAGAGATACTAGTTTTCACCCATGGAAACATTCAGGACCCTCCTCAAGTCACGGAAGAAGAGAGCTTCTTTTCAAAGTCTGCAGGTCATACAGCCCCTCTCAGAGCTGGAGAGCTCTTTAGCAAAATCCAGCCAGGAGTTAAAAGCAAAATTGAGTGCAAGCAGCTGCTTTGGAGGCCTCAGATAACACACTTGCTTATCAAACCTCGATCAGAGAGCATGCCAGAAGCACATGGGAAGGCCTGGCCTCTCTAACCTTTCCACCATAATGTTTGGAAACAAGAGTGCTCCAGAGCTTTAGGAGGGGCCTGAACGGGAGGTCAATATGCCTAAGTTTAGCTCCACACACATCTATCAAACCCATCCCAAATGCCAGGCCATGTGCTGGGAGCTGGGGTAGCATCAGGATATCACAGAGGCAAGAAGGTAACACATCACTGGAATCAGACTTGTGGGCAGAGCATCAGTACCTTAGTGAATTCATACTCACACATGTGCTTTCGCACATGGCATTTCCTTTTATATGTTGCAATTGGCCCAATTATAGTAGTCATTATTATTTTTTGTTGTTTTATATGGATGAATTCAGTGTTCTAAGCATTATACAGAGTATAATCATGGTAGTCATATATTCAGTGTCACATCACATTTGAGAACTCAATGACCTATTAAAATATGAAAACTATATTGAAGAAGATGATACACAGGGGAGTGCATTCATTTTTGAATTTGAGGACTGATGTGATAATTAAATACAATGATTCACTAAAAGCACATAATTCAGTGCTGGACCACTGTAGGTTCCTTAACTGTACAAGGCATCAACAAGATTTGTAACAAAGCAGAGAAGAGTCACTCCAACAAACAACCAAGATCATGAGCACAATTAGGCAACAATCAATAAAATTATGGAGTCGTTGAGTTGGAAGGGATTCTGACATTTCATCTGCTCTCTTTTTGTGGCCTGCTTAAGTCTGTCAGCCTTATTTGCAAGCCCAGTTTTCTTGCCTGTTTAAGCTTGTTCAGAATGAATCAACTTTTGGTTTTACTTTTGATGAGGGCCTAAAATCAGAATTGCAACCTAACCTTTTTTTTTTTTTTTAACAAGCTGCATGTGCTGTCCAGAGAGAAGTATACTCCTTCTAACCTTATAGTCCAACTTCAAACAGAAAGTGTCCTTCTGGAAAGGATGGCCAGACACAGGGATATATCTTGAGAGTAGCTCTGGTTTCTTTTTAAATTAGGCAGTGAATATACTTCTTGACATGAACACACAAGATTTGTGGCAAAAACACCTTTCTTTCATGTAACTGATTTTCCTTTAATCCCAGCCTTAATGTATATCATTCTTGATGCATAATCTTAAATGGGCTTTGAACTAGTGAATGCTAACTTTGAATAATGAAGAAAGAAATGACAGTTTACTTTATAGCTGGGTGCAGGATACATGGGGTTGAGGGGCAATGGCAGTATAACTGCTCACCTTTCACCCTGGCACAAGCAGGTAAAGTACTAAGGGGAAGTGATTAGTAAGAGGTGACAATAAGTTAAAACCCAGAGGCTGTGTGTTCCCGATGTATTTGTGTTCCTGGGTTTGGAAGGCAGTGTTTAAAATAAAAAAAACCATCACTAAGACAGAAAAACTGCTCTAGTTATATCATAGCACACTGAGTTGCAAACCTTTTAATGAAAGACATAATTCTTGGGTTGTCTACATTATACTATATTCTCATGCAAAACACTTTAATGCCTGATATAAATTACTTTAGACTTTCTTAGCATGTATTACATTTTTTAATCATGGGTGTTCGATTCTATTTTCCATTTGGAGGCTAGGAGAGCAATATCCAAATAAAGCCAGATGAATGCCACACCTCCAGCCATTTTTTCCTCTGGTCTTGCTCTCCCCCAACCCCCACCATCCTTTTTTTTTCTCCCCTCTTTCTACAACCTGCTCCTCCTCCCCCGACCCCAGGACAACTAAAGCCCCTGGCACATTCTTGATTAAAGGGTATAATCTGGTGCTTGGTGAGAAAAGTAAGAAGACACAGTTTTACCTGGTCAAGTTATTGCACAAAGAGGTCATCAGAAACCTTCAGCCCACTCCACACAAGGGCCATCTGTAGTGAGAGGAGGCTCCCAAACAGTCTGACCCTCTTCACGGTCGGATATGTGACAGTGAGTTGAAAGAGTACTATGTGCCTATCTTCCTCTGTGAGTGGCACAGCTGAAAAGATTTCAAAATGTCCATATGTAATGGCACAAGCCAGAGTCCAGAGTGGGTGTCTAGTAGGTACTGCTTGCCTGACATTGGCTGAGGCCCTCTTTCTAAAATACTGAAGAGACCAAACCATTCTGGGCACATGCCGCTCCTCTTCCATCCACCCCCCCGGAGGGCAGAATTCCTCATTCACATTTGCCCCCATCACACTGTGTATCTGCTTTGTGTATGTGAGTGGCGCTGGGATCCCACCCTGTGCCTCACACGTGCTGAGCACACACCCTACCACTGGGCCAACCCCAGCTTCCATGAGCTTTTTCTCTTTTGATGGCAAGTGTCACGATGCTGGACCACAGCTGTGCGTAGTCTTCCCAGATGGTCTGTGAGCACAAGCAGGACCCAGATGTAGGCAGCTAGGAATCTCAGGGCACAGTAGTGCTCAAGGCGTGCTGCGTGAAGGAGTGATGTATCCTATGCAGAAAGCTGTCGGAGGTATAGGGTACCATTTAAATCATTTATATTTTCATGTCACAGTCTGCAGATTGTGCAATGAAAGTAGGAAACACTCTGTGATGGAGGCACAGTTTCATATTCTGCATTCTAGAAAACATGTAATGATAATAAAATGCTGAACGTGTTTATTGATTTTTAATTCAGGAAACTGGCAATGTGGCTGCATTTGAGGTTTTTTTTCCTGGGGGAGGGGGAGAGTGAATAATTTAATGTGTCTTCTGCAGGAACCCCCAGTTTTCCCTGATTGGAAAAAATGCAGCTTTTCCTTATTCCTCTGTAATCTTTGGAGAGCTCTATTTTTTCAGCTGGCTCTTCCGATCTTGTTCAGAGTCTCACTAGGGGGTTAGTGGAAGGTTAGCTGAAGCCCTGGATGAGATGAGGGTTGGCAACTGCTTCTGTGACTATTGATTCTGGGGCTGTGCCAAGTCTCTGGGGACTGGAAAGATTCCCTATCTGAGGCTACTTGGCCACAGAAACCCTTCCTCTCACTCTTGCCAACTAAAACACAGTAGGAGCAAATGTTGTGTGGCAACCGGGTATAAACACAACAGTTGGAAAGCTTCAGAAAGAACTTTGGATTTCCTGGTTAAGTGTATTCAATGTTAAAACAACAATAACAGTGTTAAAAACACATTTGGGGATTGTTAGAATGCCTTACCCACTGAGTCTCATTATTACTCTTAGAGGCTGCGTTGGACACACTGGTATCTTTCAGAAATGTTTCCGTAAGGCCCATACTAGAGCTAGGTCCACACAAATGCAACAAGGCAAGGATGAATTAAAGTTGTCCCCCAAATAAGGCCAAGTATGGTGTTCGTTAAGTGAGCTGCTTGCCTTCAAGAGTGTAGGATAATGAGAAGGGAACAGAGGAATTGGGTTCTGCTTTTGACTATTACCATTATAAAGCTCTAAAAATTCAGATAAATTATGTCTCTGAGCCTCAGTTTCATCATCTGTAAAGTAGATAGATCATTTGTAGAAACCTCTGATGTGCTTTTATCAAGGAAGACTGGTGTGTTTTGCTGCCATCTGAAATAAACCCAGTGTTCCAGCCCAGTATGTTTATGCTTGAGAAGAGACCAAAGGTTCCTCTTTGCTTTTTTTCCCTGGTACTGGGGATCAAACTCAGGACCTTGTGTTTGCCAGGCAGACCCATAGGCTGAGATATCTCCTCAGCCCTCTTAGTTTTTAAATCATGACTTTCAGTATTGGCACAAGGACAGAAACCTCCAGAATACTTCACCCTGGAACTTATCCAGTGGGAAAAGACCCTCTTAGGAGTTGAATTGTATTCCAGTCCCCCCAAAAGAGGGATATTATGTATAAATCTTAACCCCAGTTCTAAAGAAGGTAACTTTGTAAAGTGAAACAAGTTAAAATAAATCCATTAGGACAGACTCCTTTCCAGGATGACTGCCGTCCTTGTGCATGTGAGCAGAGCCAGCAGTCTAGCTGTCAGTGGAGTGGACAGAGGCAGCAGTAATAATAACAATCCTTTCACCTCATCTCATTCTTTACAAAGTAGGCTCCCCTTAATAGGAGATATCATGTTGAGCTGTAGGGGACTCAGGTCAACAATTTCTGACATTGCCAGTCAAATGGAAGACCCAATACTATTAAGGGCTACTGGACTCTTTTTAGAATATTTTGCTGAGTTTACACACCTCTATTATTCAAATAACGGAACTTAACAAAAAAAAGGGGATACAGATGAATGT
>NDGN011455764.1:0-12358 GCA_002564285.1 Tympanoctomys barrerae
TTAATTGGTTTTGAAACTGTCTCATTGCTATTTGTTTCTCAATAAAATTAATTTAAAAAAAGAGAAGCCTTGGCCGGCTTGGTTAGCTAATGTGGTTTTAAAGCATCCTCTAGTTTCATAGAGACCTTGAAATTATCTATGGGCAGCAGCAATTTTAACCATGTAGACTGAGTCCATGAAGGGAGATCGTGGGAGATTATTTTACTAAAGGAAATTGGGCTAAGAAAAGCTCTCAGCACTTCCTCAGTCCTTAAGGATAAAGTCCCAGTTCCCTACCATGATTTACAAAGACTTCTGTGATTAGACCACTGTTTGTCTCCTACTTTTTTTCAATATAAATTATAAACTTCAGCCCATTCCAGACTACTTTCAGTCAGTAAAAATGTTTATTTTGTTCAAATCTCTGAGCTTTTGTTCGTAATAGTTTCTCTGCCTGTAATACACATTCAGATTTATATATTGGTCATCAATGGATAGCAATATAATACAATAGAAAAGATGGCACCCTGGAGGTCTCTTATAACGAGGAATAGTCCTAATCTCCCTGTCAAATTGCCTCTCTGACAGTCTTTCTCATTCTAGGTGATGGTGAAATCTATCTTTTCATATTCTCTGGGCTGAAATCTTGAAATCACCCTTATTTCTCCTTTCCATCAGTCCCCCAAGTCCAAATTCTTTTTCTCAGGCTTCAAAATGTGTGTAGAATCCAGACTCCATACACTGTTCATCCTATCACGTTTGGGCATGATATCGTTGCTCCTCTAGGTGACGGCTCAAGTCCACTAGCTCATTGGTCCCTTGTGGGTATTGTAAAAGTGTAAGTCAGATCTTTTCAGTCCTCTGCTCTACATCCTCTATGGCACCACATTTTCACACTGATAAACCACAATAATGATAATGGCCTGCAGGACCCTGCTCGCTCATGGCCTGGCTCCCTATTACTTTTTTCTGCTAAGATCAGGGCAGTGCCTAGAACAGGACAGTTGCTCAAAAATGGGTTGAATTTGTGGAAAAAGCAAGAAGAGATCTTTTTGTTTTTATATTAGTCTTCCTACCATACCTCCACGTCAGCACGAGCTATCGGGAAGAGTGAGAACTCCTCACTGACCACCGGGCCTCTTCTTCATCCCTCATCCTGGACCCTGTGCAATCAGCCTTGTCCTTGGCCTCCCTTCTCCCTCTTTCCTATTCAATCAACCAGCACCATGCATTTATTTTTCCTTACTCATACTTTCTTATCACTGACTGCCCTTTGTTTTGGGCCTAGAATGACATTAAAAGACCAGTCTCCAACTTTTAATCTTACTTTCCCTCTCCGCCATCGCAGCCAATGTAGTCCTTATAAAATATAATAAAATTGTTACCTGACAAGCAACCTTAAATGATCTCCAGTGCCCTTTGAAGGACATAAGCTGCATCCTCCTTTCAGGCGTGCTGCATGGTACTGATGATTCTTAATACTTCTCCTTTCCAACTTACAATCAATTCACCTCTCGTATTAAAGTTTGTTGGATTTCCTCACCATAATATTCTCCTGTCCCAAACCTCTCTCCTTGGTATTTGAAATAGCTGAAATTCTCTGGCCTCTCTTTCTCTACCTTCCTTTTCTCCACTTGCTGTGTTTGTTTCACAACTTCCCTGGTTCTCTCACACAGATCTTAAACTTCAAAAATATTTATCAAATTCTTCAGTGTCAATTTCCCTCCAGAACAGTCTCTGTTCACCCTGATTGCTCATCATAAGTCCTGTCATGCTCAAATCCCTCTTTACTTTCCCGCTTTCCTTTCTTCCGATCACCCAGTCCTGTGGGACAGCCAACCTTTTCAGCCCTTCATAGCACTCCCTCTAAACGACCCACAAGTTATTGTTGCCTCGGCATAGCAGGTACTGATCCACAGGATCTCCCAGATAAAAGGATGTGTGTCCTATCCATGTGTTTCTTTCCTTTCTACTATTGTCATTTTTCTACCCCAAAGTAGTAATTATATGCAATATAAATGAGATCATCTTTGATTTGTATAGCATGTTCTAAAAAGTAATAAACAATAGCATGTACAGAAACTCAGTAAGTCCTTTCAGGAATACAAGCAAGTCTTTCCTTCTCCCCATAGGTAAACCCTGGTTTCCATAGCCCATCCTCAGTATGCACAAGGCTGGCCATGTCTGATCCTAAAATTCCCCAAACTCTCTTTCCAGCAGCCCATTTAATTTGAGCACAGATAAATGAGAACTGGATTTGTAAAAAAGTTTGCCTTATTGCCTGTAGAAGTACTATGACACCGCCTTTGAGTGATGTGACTTGCAAACATCAGGCCTCATAGTATTCCCAATTCCTGGCCCCCAGATATTGAAGCCCTAGTCCCTAGTGTGTTCGCTGTGTGCCCCATACAGCCATGTTTTGGACATAGTTACGTTTCTTTTCCCACATTTCTTCTTCCTTGTGTCTCTTACAGCAGCAATACTTCTCTATCTTTGAAGGTTAGAGGCGGATCTATGAAGGAACCACTTAACTAGATAGTCATTATTTAATCCATAAGCTAGACCTTATTTTAAAGTAGAACTTGTACCTGAATACATATTAGGTTATTAAGCTTCATTGCCCAGAGAAAAGATTTTTATCAGCACTTCCCACCTCATATTTCCTATCTGATTTCATCATATATTTCATTATTTCTCCCCTTTACTGTTTTGAAACACTAAGGCACACCCTGGGACCTTTACACATGTGCCCCCCCTTTTCAGGAAAGTTGTCTTTCCATATATTTCTATACAGGTGTCCGTTGCTATTTCATGGTTCAACTTTCAGAGACTCACCATTTCATCATTTTTAAAAAAATATTAATCTAGGGGGCCAGAGGGATAGCTTAGTAGAATAAGCACTTGCCTGGCAAGCGCAAGGGCCTGAGTTCAATCCTCAGTTCCACAAAAAAAAAATCATTTTTTATTGCAAAGTTTTCAGTATTTTGCAGTACAGTAATGTATATGTATCTTGTTAAAATTATGCAGGTTTATGACTTTAGAAAATGGATATGAACATTAGAAGTGTTTTTAAAAGTGTGGGGAAGGTTTATAAGAGTGTGAGAAGGGCTTATAAAGCCTTAAAGTATATATAATTATTTTTTAATCTTTTTATTTTTAAAGAAAGTACAAATTAGAAATAAAACAAAAATTTAGAAGTGATACAGAATTTCACTTCACAAAGTCATATGAATTTCACGGTATTTGTTCTAATACATGGTGTCGTCTTCCAACTTGTTATTCATATTACCAGATCCATGAATGTAAAATTTGGGAAAAGAAAAAAAAAAGTATTATATAAGAAATTTAGAAGAGAAAAAGTACAAACAATTGAAAAAAGGAGATGGAAGAAATTGAGAGCTTTTCCCAATACCCCGCTATGACAATGTGAAATATATATAATTGTTAAAATAGATATAATGACATTACTTCACTGATTTTCACTTATCACGGGGTGTCTGGAACCCAACCTCTGTGAGACGCGAGGGACCGCTGTAGTTCCTTTCCCAGCATCCTTTAATCATCTGTCAAAATGGTCCTCCATGCAGAAGGCTGCCCTTCCCTAAGGTCCCAGTGGTGAGTCTTGCGCCAGGTGATAGAACCACCTTTCATTCCCTGCTCTGCCTTCTCCAACTGCATTTACTGCATTTAGCGAACTAAATGCTTCATCTGTCTGTCTAGTTTGGTCTCTCTCTGTCCATGGAAAGGTCATCCTCCGAGATGGCAGGGGTTTTGTTAGTATTTCCGTGCTCCAGAGTTAGTGCTCAGAGCAGTCCCTGGAACATGGTTTACACTCATGAAATATTGATTAAATGAATTAATGGTGGCCCCACGAATGACTGCCCTAGTGTGCCGAGTGATATTAAGAACTTCAAGGTAACTTTAAAGTAACGTGTGCAAGATTCCAAGTCTACTAAGAGTCAGAACTTTGATTTCATTGGTTCTTTGATTTCAGTGGCTCCACGTCATTGCTCTGGCTTTTCTTCCTCATCCTGTGCTCTCTGCTTCCAAAAACGACAAAGCTCATTTTAAAAGTTTCAACAGTTGCCATGGCTCATCTTCCTGTGTGAGCTCTGAGTTCTGAGAAAACAACTCTGACCTCTCTGTATTCCACCTGCCCGGCCTTGATGTTCTGTGAGACCAACCGCAGGTCTCCGTACCTGCAGGTAGCACTCTCCTCCTTACCACGGGGTGGCTATGATAGTAATCAGTTGACCAGACCTTTACAGTCTCTAAAGAAAGGTCCCTTATGTAGGAACTTTGTCATCTCTTTTTACACCTGACCCCTCAGTCAGGGACAACATAACAATCCTCCTGATTTACAGGTTCAGAAACTGAGACCCAGGTAAAAGAAATTGGTCATGTATGTAAGGCTAATAAGGGAGACGGCAGGCCTTAAATTATGATCTGTCAGTTTCAAATCTTATTTTTTCTGTTACGCTGCACTGCCTCCATCTTCCCTTTCACGGAGCTGTTCATTTCTCTTGGCTTCAAATTACAGGGAGATTTACTACCTCAAGCACCAGGAGAATGTTCTCGGAGCACCCTCCTCCCCAGGGCAATCCCAGCTCAGGCTCAGACAGTGGTGCATAGAATGATCTTTCAAGACCAGACCAACCCTGCCACTCCCTGTGTAATCTCGGCCAAGTTATATCTGTTTTTAATATATGAATGTGCCTTATAGTTATTTTAGGAAGTAGGGAAAGTCTAATTTATAAATAGTAGGCAACAATAAATTAATAAAGACTCATATGCAACCATGAATTCTCTGTAGACATAGAGTAAAGCTGTTCTCTGTGTTGTTACCAATCGCAGCAGATATTTACATATTTCTTTATAGAGACAGGCATCATAAATGGTATGGAGCATCTGAAAAAGCCCAAGGAAGAACTCTTCATCTTTATCCTACAGACAATAAAACATTCAAATATTACACAGCTCAATTTCACACAGTGAGTAAGCCCTGAGCTGATATTTCAGTATGAATATTTCAGGTCTACTACTCTGATCTTAAACTTGAAGTGGAATAAAAGCCACTCTGGCCTCGTCCTGATGACACGGACTCAGGAGGCAGTGATAATCACGTAGTGTCCTAAAATCCCACACATTTTACACTGTCACATGATACGCATATCCCCAGGTAAAGCACAATCTTTAAAACACAGAAGAAAGCAATGTCTCTGAGTGGATGTCCTCAGAAGGCTACTCTGCCAAACATTTCTATGGTTCTGAGCAGAAGTCTGAGGTCCCTTCTCTCTATACCTGCAGACTCTTCCTCTATTTTTTTTCTCAAAGAAGTGGTTTTTGATCTTGAGTAAGTACAGTCTCATAACATGTGCACCATGCCTGCATTTTAGTCGTTCTGGCCACCCCGTGCAGACCAAGGAGCGGAACGTCTTCTGTCCCTCAGTCTATGTTTTTGAGGTTGCTCTGTGCCAGCTGCCACTGTCACTACTTAAGCAGATGCTAAAGCAGGTAGCATTATTCTTATTTATGAATGAGAACATGGCAGCTTGAAAATGACAGAGAACATATTCCAAAATCACACAGCTCATAGTTCTGGGATTGTTAGAGAGCACAGTAAGTAATTTCTTCTGTTTTAAATTCTGCATTCCTGAAGATATATATTTTTTTTCTGCCTTCAATTTCCATAAACTTCAGCAGAGTTTTTATCTGTCAAGAAAGACTTGGTGAGTGATATTTTTTGAGCCTTATATCCTTCAGGGTGATCTCCAGCCCTGAAATGATCCCTGCTGTAGGAGAAATGAAAAGCAGGCGATCCAGATGCTCTGATAGAGAGTTACCAAACTTTTGTCAAAACATAACATGTGTATAGAGAAACACACTAAACTTAAGTATGGAGTCCAGTGAAGCTTTATACAATGTAAATACCATTAAAACCAGAGCCAAAATGGAAAACTAGGACCGGATCTCTTTCCTGGGGGAGCCCACTCTGGTCCTCTGCAAGACCCACAAGGAGAAATCACCATGTTGATGTTCAGACCCACAGGCCAGGTTTCCTGGTTTTGAGCAATATGTGAGCAGAGTAAGCCACACACCACACTGTGTGTGTGAAGTTCATCCCCTTTGCTGCCTGTAGTTTGTTAATGTTCACTGTGGAATAGTATTTTATTTCATGAATCTACCAAAATGCACTTATGCATTTATATGTGGGAAATTTGAGTTCTTTCCAGTTCTGTTTATTTTGCTACAATAAAATTCTGGTACATGTCTTCGGGTGACCATATTACATATCCTACATACCTACAGGTCTAGGGATGGAATTGCTCGTGATGCTTGGGTTCAGTTTTAACACATACTGCCAAGTAGTTTCCCAAAGTGGTTCTAATCATTAGTATTCCCAGTTGGGTATAAAGAAGAATTGTGATCGTGCCATGCATTTACTAATATGTACTATCTCTCTTTTTCATTATAGCGATGCCTGTGGTGTGATATTGTGCTTTTCATTTCATTTCTCTAATAAGTAATATACTTGAATTTTGTGATGGTTTGTGTCTAACTGTCTCCCCAAAGCCTCATGCAGTCATTGGGCAGGTTTCTAGAGTTTGTGATTAATTCATGATCTAATACTGGGGATATCGGTGTGAGTGCTACACCTGCCCTGGGGCGGGTAGCCTGAATACAATGCGGGGAAAGGAGGGAGGCTTGCTGGCTGCTGCAGCTGCTGCTCCTCCCTTTGCTCTTTGCTGCTTTTCCATGAACTGCTGCCCTCTGCCATGCGCCACTTGGTCTTGCAGCCAGCCCAGTGTGGACTGAAACCTCCACTAACTGAGAGCTAAATAAACCTTTCCTTCCTTAATGCTGAGTGTTGGATATTTTGTCCTAGCAATGATAGAAAAGTAACCAAGACAAAAATACACAATATGATCATTGGTTATTCGTGTATACTATTTAATGAACAACCTATTTATGATTTTTTTCTTTTGAGCTACCTGGTCTTTCTTAAGGCACAAGAGTTTAAAAATGAAAACAGTTCTAAAAGGTTAGTGACTTTAAAAAACCCAGTATTTTCCTACTCCTATTTTACTTCATCACCCGTCAATAATTTTATTGCCCATTTCTATAACAACAATGTGTTTATATCAGTATTTATTGATTTTTCCCACTTGGAAGATGAAAATTGACTTCCCATTATGAAAGATGAGAAGTTAGCTTTTTTCCTGGCATACAAATACACACACACGACCCTCCACACAAACTCATACACCACAACGCTTTTCATATTTCTCTTTTACAATATTGGTTAGATCAATATTCAGTGTTTATCCTATTATGTTTGTAAATGGCATTTATAGGTGAGTTATGAAGTTGCAGATCATTACTCAGAGTGTGTGTGTGTTTGTGTGTGTGTGTGTGTGCGCGCGCGGCACTGGGGGACTAAATTTAGAGCCTGTACACTGATATGTATCCCGATCCCAAGTCTCTTCACTTAAAAATTATTATTTTTAGATAATATATTGCTAAGTCATTGAGTTTCCCAGGTAGCATGAATTTCCATCTTCCTGCTTAAGCCTTCTTGCATCCTGAGATTATAGGCAGGCATTACTTTGCCCAAGTCAATAATATTGCTTCTCTATCTCACAGATATTTTCTTGGATTGAAAGGTCATCTAACTTCATCATTGTTATTGATTTATTTGTTCAGTTTTATTTTCACTCTGTGTGAATCAGCTTCAGATTCTTCCCAAATAAGATAATATTGGTGTATCTGAGTACTTTTGATGAGCTATAACTTTACGAAGAAAATATTTTCAGAGCCTTCTTGTTTGCTTTATTCTATGCAGAAAGTGCTTTAGATCTATAACACAACTCTTTAGTTTTGTATCTTTTTAATATTGTGATTTTTTTTAGTTGTTGGACATTGTTCCTGAGTACTATGCTTCAGCTTTGTTGGATTATACCTAGGCTTCCATGGAGCAGGTCTGCATTCAGTTAGCTTCTTGAGAGACAGAGAATATAAAAAGAAGCACGTTGCTCGAATGCTGTACATTTGAAAATGATTTCAATTTACCTCTTTACTTAGTTGATAGTTTTGATGGCTATACTATTATAGCTTACAAGGGATTTTTGTTCAGAGTATTGTAGGCATAACTCTACTGTCACATATTCCATTATAATATTTAAAGAGTAGAATGCCGTTGTATTTTTAATCATCTTTGTGATACTTACTGTTCTTTGTCAGGAAAATCTGAGCTGATGCTTTTTTGCTCCCCAGAATTGTACCATTTTAAGATGGTGTGCCTCTATGAGAGTCTATTATTATGCCAATAGGCCGCATAATTTAGAGATCCTTGTGACTTAGAAAGTCCTACTTTCGTTTCTGAGATTTAAAAAGATGTTTGATGATTCTTTCATATTTTCTTTCTTTTTTTAATTAGGCCTTGCTCCCAGTACATCCCATTACAGTCCTGTATCTTTGTTCCTTTTTCATTCCTTCTCTCCTTTCCTCATCCCCTGCATTGTGAGACGCCTTCCCTCCTGCAAAACAATCTATTGCCCAGCTCATTGTTGTCCGTCTTTCATTGTGTTCCTTATTAACTTCCCTTCTTTGAGAGTCAAGATCCACCAGTTTCCTAACTTTTTTTAATTACTTCTGTCTTTTCATCTTTTATTTATTTTTTCCCTATCTGCTGAGGAGACAGATCAATGTTATCATCCTTGTTTATTGCATCAGTCATTTCTGCTTCTAGTTTTGCTACTGTTCACTGAATTGTTCTTGAATTTGTTCAATGGGAAGGAAAAATATAGATGAGGAAAAGGACAAAAGAAAGAAGGGAAAATGATAAATTTATGTACACATGCAGGATAGTTTGGATAATTGTACTACTAATTTCTGCTGGTCTTTTGCAAGGAGCAGTTAATGGTTTTTTTTTCTTTTTAATTTCTTATAACTTTTGGGTTTTGTTTTGTTTTGTTTTTCACCAATCTTGCATGTTTATATATGTCATAGTTACTTTTTTACTCATTGTTGGGACAAATACCCAACACTCAAAATGAAGGAAGGAAAGGTTTATTTAGCTCACAATAACTGGAGGGTTCAGTCCATATTCCGCTGGCTCCAAGGCAAACAAGGGCAGTTCATGTGGCAGAAAACAATGACGAGCAGAGGAGCAGCAGCAGCAGCTGCGGAGTTCATCAGCTGACTGCTAAGAACAAGCTCCTCTGGAGACTGGGCCTTCTCCAAGGAAGTGGGGCAGGGCAGAATCCTTCCTCAATTCCTTTTTATACACTTTTCGTGCTGAGTCACTCTGGGGTGGGCCACTCCCCCAGGGTGGAACCAATCACACCCCAGGTTGGGCCTTTCTCGTCTGCAGGGCCGGGGAGGCCCCCAGGCCTGGATGCCCTGAACTGTCAGAGCCAAGTCAGCCAAGTTGACACAATGTATCAACTACCACAATATACAGTAACCTAAGCAACTAAATTGAAGATAACATCATGCAATACAACAGCCATTGTTAAATTCCTATTACTTTGTTGAAGGAAATTTTGTATAGTTTCTAATGTTTGTTATTTTTGTTTTACTACTTTGTATTAAGAAATTAAAAGTGAATTGTTTCTGCCTCCAGTTGTTTAAGGTACTCTCTCAGATGTTTCTGAGGATAATAGCATAACTTTCTCTATTTTTCATTTTCGCATCATTTCATAGTGCCTGTTACTCCATGCTTATTATTTTCTCTGCCAGTCTGTGTATGTCCCTGTCTGTCCTCACATGTCCTGTAGTCCGTAGCCACCTGGCCACCTCCATGAATGAAGCATTCGTGTGTCAATTTAGAACTCAGTTTACTGACATGGGTTATTGGTGGCCATTATTTTGGGTGAATTCTGTTGAACTATTCAGAATCTGGAGGGAATAGTCTTCCACTCTCAGGAAAGGAAATAATTGCATTCCCAATGGAGGTTGACTCCACTGCTAGCTCTCTGGGAGCCATGCAGGGAGGACTATAAAATTCAGCACATCAATTTCCATTTCATGCCCTGTCTCTTCGATGATAGTCTTCTCTCAACTGTGTTCCACTCTGGCATTTTCTCTCATTAGAATAACCCTCTAGCATTTGTGTGGTTAGGAGAAAGACAGGAGCCTGCTTGGGGTGAGGAAGCACTCTATGGAATTTAACTGCTTTTTAATATAATTTTTAATTAATTTCCTGTATTAGCTTCATAATTCTTCATAGTTCCAGAGATAACTGATGTCCCCATTCTTGGTTTTCTGTAGTATAAATGAAGTTTTTTTTTCACGTTTGGCTGTTGGTCACTTTTAAAAGTCATGTCTTCCAGGAAAATGAACATTCATTTGTCTCTTTTCTAGCTCCAAAAATCATATTGACCTTGTTTCCCCTCCTATGTGCTTTACCTTAAGTCTTTAATTTTTCATAATTTCCCTTCAACACGGTGTTATTAGAGTTCGAGAGAGGAAGCAGAGGTAAATGCAAATGTAAGAATTGAATCCAGCTTTTTAAATAAGAAGATTGGCCTCTGGTTCTAAAATTGCATTTGATTCATAGATTAAGTCACAAGGACCCCTGGCCCACATGATAATTTATAGATTGTAATATAATATTATGTCTTTGAAAATAATCATGTAATATGAAAGGTCTGTTTCCAAAGATATAAGGTGAGTGGGAGGGATACAATTTCATATGCATGCCTCAAAAATTATACCTTACAAAAATTGTTGGAAGAGACTTCTTGAAAAAAATACATATTCCCACCTGGAAGTAGAGTGTCTGTTTAATTTCAAAGACCAGTAGAACATTATTTAAGATGTTAAATGTTTGAACAATGTTTTAAAAATTTGCAAGATGTTATGGGAAATTGAGGCTATAAATCACCATTCTACCAAGGATAGTTAAGTCAGGTTTAAGAAAAAGAAATCAAAGAGCTACTTAACATGAAATTCCATTTGAAATATTATTTCTGATGATTTGAAAGTAATATTTTTCAATGGACTGGGAATTGACGGAGGGAATGTAAAAGGGGGGAATGGGAGAGGGAGCTGTGGTGCATAATTGAGATTGAGGACCCTTCAGGATGCCACAGAGAGGAGCACTGAGATCAGCTTGCCTAACAACTCCACTAATGGTGAGGAAGAAGGAGGAATTAACAAGTTAATTAAATGCCATATGTCCTTAGTGGAAGTTACAAATACCAGAGAGGAGGGAAAAATAATATAGAAAGACCGGGGTGGGGAGGGGAGTCCAAATGCTCTTCTGGCTGTGGGAACAGAGAACAAAGTAAAATCTGGGCAGGATGATCATAATTGAACACACTTTGCTCAATGAAATCAGGAGTTAAACTCCAGTCAATTGGTCCTGTATTATGACACAGGAAAGCCAAAAAGAAATCCTGTGGATGATGAGCAAGTGTTTTATCTGCTAGAACAGGGCCTTCTGGCTTTACTGGAAGTAAATTCACTGTAAGAAGGAAACGCATGTTTAAAATCTTTGTTCTCTGCCAAATATCTGCAAAATAAAGACCAACCAAGAGTTGGCTACTGTTATAAATACTTAGGAAGAATCATTTCAACTTTCAGAGGCTTTTTTTTTTTTTTTTGGAGCAGGTTGGATGCATTACCCTCTAACAAACATGTTCTAATGGATTCCTGGGGGCAAGGCTAGAGCAAGGCAGAGCCACTGCAGAGGCAGGCCTGGATGTAGAACAGCTGACCCCCATTTTAAAGAATGTGGGGTCTTGCTGATGTGATGGGAGGCTTGGGATTTGGCAGGCGCTGTCATGCTGCACCCAGCAGGACCATCAACCACAGGAAACCCTCTTAGGTGGGTGCGTTTGAAAACTTTCTTGAGTTCAAAGCCTTAATAAAGAGAATATCAGCAAGGCTTAGGGGCAGGAGAGCACATTGGTTTAAGTTATTTATTTTTAATTAATTTTATTGAGAAAGAAATAACAATGAGAGTTTCAAGACAGGTTAATAGGACAGTTACAATAATTAATACATTGAATATCGTTGTCTTTGTAGTAGTTACTCGTAGTACAAGAGGCAGACATGATATCCTNCAAATACTATTAGTACAAACCTTTCTTATCATTGAACTAAGAAAAAGTAGGTGTGTATCTATCTTAACTATTTGGTTTAAGTTACGGCAGCACTCACTGGTGTGGAATCCATGCGTGTGGATTAGACCATAGACGAGATGACAACCACGTCCTAGATAGCTTGCCTGTGCCCGGGTAGTTCTTAGCATTTTTCCTATGTAACTCCTTTAATTCTCACATGCATTTTATAGGATCAGATGCCATTCTACGCCTCACTTTGCACACAAGCACATGGGATCTAGAAAATATAAAGAGGGGACTTGGCCCTA